>JAUZSV010319296.1:0-11686 GCA_034780495.1 Parotocinclus cesarpintoi
AAGGCCCTTAACCCACAATTGCTTGGATTGTAAGATTGTATAAATTGTAAGTCGCTCCGGATAAGAGCGTCTGCTAAAATGCCGTGAATGTAATTGTATAAAATAATAAACAGAAACATTTTGGAATAAATTGGGGTAGAAATACTGAGAGCTTATCCATGCACTTGAGTAATCAGATAATGGGAAAACTCTGGGTTTACATGACTCAGGAAAATAATCCGATTTCTACTTTCCAACCAGGCAATAATCCCATACAAGGATATTATGTCAATTTTGAAATTGTAATATTAACTTTAATATTAAATTTCTCAATTCTTCATTCTCTTGCGCATAAACTGCGTTTCCGGATATCCACAAAATTGTTATGGAAAGCGTGTATAATTCCATGGATGCCAGATCTCGTGAGAGAAACATGCACCAGCTGTATTTAAATAATCCCAAAAGAAGCAAAATCTCCTAGAATAAGTGGACCTGGCATCCATGTTTGCATCAGATTAAGGATGCCCTGAGAAATCTTCACGCAGTCAGTTCAGACATTGAATGATCTGTTTTAATTCATCTTTACCTCAGATTCGATGCATTGCCTGCGTTTTATGCCTATAATTGACTCTTTTCTGATTTACAAGCGTAACTTAACTCTTTAGTTTATATAAACTATTTTCAATTTTATATGTAAACCCTTGAATTCAAATGTATTTTTTAGTGTCCGATTTCCTGTGCAAAGCACGTTTTCCCCTCAGCTGTGATTAAAATAATGGATCTCTGTGGGTAAGACAGAACCTTTTGCACCTCTGAGAGTAGAGATATGCCCCTAATGGGCCTCCAGGACTTTTTTATGAGTGAGTAGCTCTGCCTCTTGACCTGCTTCTACTGCCAATATCAGATTCTTTATGAGTCTAATTACATGGAAACCTAAACCCCACGACCAGAACAAACATTAGCAAGCAGACCTTTTCCTGCACTGGGGCTCTGGATGGTCGAGTTTCACTAGTCCCCTCGATCAAATGACCACGTCCGTTTCTACTGGATGCTTGTAGGCGAACATTTGTCATTTTGAAAGAGTGCTGACTGTTTTCTTTAAGGGTCTCTTCTGTCAATACCAGAATTAGATGATGAATTAGGCTAAACCAACTGAAAATGGTGTACACTAGGTAATTCTTCTCATCACATCTTACACACTTGACACGATCTAAACAATAGTATCTGTCCTAAGGAACCCACGTTCCTCCAGAGTTTGATGATTTTCCTGCTCAATTATAACTGGCTTTTCTTGTCATTGTATGCTGGACCTTCAGGACTGAAGTTTTCTCTCACCAGTCCAACAGTACACTTGCTTGTCTGAGCAGTTGATGACTTTCTCCTCGTGATGCCTGACACTTTTAACATTTTGCAAAATCCTGTGATTGTTATGAAAAGACCCCACGGTGGCTAGGTGACGCTTGACTGGAGAACAGAATGGTTTACTCTCTGAAGAGACAGACGCGTGGGAGCACTGTGTATATTAATGCCTCTACTCTGTTATCATTTCACTTTTATTAGACACTTCTACGATAGCAACATGGGATGTAACCTGCGGCTAGGAACTGTCATTGGTCCTCTGGGAAATGTACTTCTACAGTTTGGTAGAGAGAATGAAAAATCCAAGCTGTCTCCAGGTTTCATTTCAAACCAAGACAATCATTCACCTTAGAACTGTTGTGTGAGGATTTTTGTCAGTTAATACATTGCTATTGACGTTAGATTTAGTCATATGGCAGACACTGTTATCCTGTATGGCAGACACTCCAAAAGATTTATAGCCGATATAAACTTACAGTGCCCAATCCAAGTAATTGTGGGTTAAGGACCTTGCTTAGGGGCAGAATGCCACACATAGACTGTTCAGTACGGCGTATGGTCACTCAAGACTACCAAAACACACTGACAGTGATGGGACAAGATCAGATTGTCCAGTGTGATCCTCTGCTACTCTTGCTCCAGTGCAACTTGAATCTCAAGAAGTGTTGTGTGAGGCATTGGACAGTTTGCCAGACGTCTTCCCAGTACATCCCATGCATGCTTAATTGGATTCAGGTCTGGGGAACAAAGAGAACAGTTTACCACTGCGCCACAGCAGATAATGCATACCATGGGTCACCGGGTATGCAGTCCAACATGTTGGAGTTGATTTCATATGGTTTGGGTGCATATCTGTTATCCAGTGGCAGCAAGAAACTGTCCCCACAACTATTTTGGATTGCTGCGCCTGCTCCTTCTTGCCAATTAGGTCGAGTAACGGTAGCGGTGTTGTGGCAGATGGGCGACCCTGCCCTAGTCTTCTTTGTACCGTTTCGCTCACTTGAAGGTGATTCCGCAGTCTGCTAATCACACTTTGAGACGTTCCAATTGCTCTTACCACTTTTGTGTTTGACCAGTTTCAAGATGTCCTATGGCTCTCAAAGCGTCGTAGTACGGCAAATCGTGTTGCAGAGGCATTACAAGAGCAGAGAAATTGCAGGATGTGGACTTTCAAGATCCAGGAATGTTCAAATACTCGAATATCCCCTAATTTTTGTGAGCAGTGGAGTTAGTTGTTGTTAAGAACACAGAGCCTATTAACAGAACATTTGTACATAGTGTAGAAAGCTCAGCTTCAGCTCCACCCAAGCTGTACTTCCATCACTTTTTCAGGATCAAATTGTGTTTGATAGTCTTAAATCCAAGCTCCAGACAAGGCTAGTTGTGTCTGGGAAGCACATAGCTGGAGTTTACTGGAGGCACATTTATTAGTTTAATTTGATTCCCAGAACTGACATGCTCATCATAACGAAACAAAATCCTTGCAATCGTTAACATTAAGAAAGTTTATGTCCTTTGTTCAGGTGGACGTCACAAGAAAAATATATAGTATTAAGGTATTAGGTATTAAGAAATAGAAAAAGTATTTCTGAACTGCCAGAATTTTGTAGTTACATTTGATTTGTTTTAAACTTCTATCGTACTGTGGAATAATCTCTATCCATTTCCCAGTGCTCTCTTTGATCCCTTGACATGTCAGTGTAGCAGCGTGGCCTTTAACTATTTGCATTTATCTCTGGTCTTTAGGAAGGCCTGTCATTATCTTGGCTCGTTAAAGTCAGAGGTCACTGGGTTGCTGGTATCTGAGCCATCATAAAATCTGACCCATTGTTATCACCTTTCTTCAGATCTTGAGCTCTGATTGGACGCTTTGCATTATCAGCAGTGTCATTGTTCCTCAAAAGACATTTGAAGACTGATCCTGTCCAAGACAGAAAGAATCAAGGAAATTGCACCACTGTCCTTTGTTATTATTCATTTTTTTCCTTTATGTCAGAATAATTTCATCGCTTTGATAGTGTTACCAAAACCTGGCCGGTGGCCAAAACTGTGTAGACACCTTTTCTAACGTCAGAGACTAGGGCAGTGGTTCCCATACCAGTGTAATGAAAATCTACACAAGATACACTTGTACTCTGACCAATGGACCGACAGTGTCCAGGCTTTTTTTTAACTAAAAGTGGTGCGATGGAAGAAGGTACAATGTGATTTTAAAAAAGGCAAGGAAAGAAATGTCTTCAAAGGGTACTTCCTTGAAAAAAAAAGTCCCTAGAACTGTTTGGTGTGAAAGTGCCCATTGGTTAAGGATGCATGAAATCAAGCAAACAGCCACCCTGTATTTTTAGATAAACATTGGCTATAGAATGAGCTGCTCAGACGAACATGGTTACAGAATCCCTCTTTCTAGCAAAGCACTACATTTAAATCCTGATTTGCTAATTGTCCAAATGCTTTAGGCAATAATAAGCATCCAGAGAATCCCTTATCCCTGAATACCTGGACCTGATTTTTCACATTGCCATGTGCTGATATACAACCAATTATCATCACCAGTACCATTTAATTTCATGCAGACCAGTTCTTGCATCGTGCTGTAAAATATACATGAGTACATGAAAGTCTCATGAAATATGCAGCAGGTAAGGAGGGTGACAGCCAGGTCTTGGGCTGACTTTATATAAATTGGGTCACATCATGTCTGGCTCGTCCGTCCCTCGCCTGCAATTGTTTTAATAGAACAGTACGACTGAGTTTGCTACTCTTTTTAATTTGGTCGCGAGCCAGATTAAGATTGGTCATGAATATTACATGAGAGTAAGCAGGGGGCAGCTTAATTTGCTCGTTTTAGCGAGTCAGGAATAAAGGAGCTGGGTTTGTTTACCCCTGGGACCTGAAGAGCCCCTCGTTCCTGATCTTATAAGCTTCAACTTTGGCATATATTGCTCTGCTCTGGAGACCCAACTCACCGAGTTTGCCTCGCTCGTTTTAGGCTTGGACCTTCACAACGACAGATTTATCTCATAATATTTGATTTTAACAGCCTCTGTAAATCAGACAGAATGGAGCTCATGGGCTCTCATGGCTAGAAAGTAGAACTAAGAATGGACGGCATAGTGTTTAAATATTCTGCGTTACTTAAGTGTAGGCTGAGTCGGTAAAAGTCATCTAATGGGGGGGAATCCTGTGAAAGACTGATAGCTGAGACCAAATGTCCCTTCAGATTGTTCCCAGTCTGAGAAGAATCGGGTCTTTTTACGCTTTGACATTTCACAGGAACTCGTCCGTGTCTAAAAACGTAAGTGATATTAAACGTTTTAGGCTTGCATTCATCTTCAGTTTTCCATTCGACTTTTACAAAAACCATTAATAGGTTTCATGTATGGTATTTTTACATCAGTGAGATCATCATAAACTGTGCGAGACTAAACGAAAATGGCATGTCAAAATTTTCTGGGGTTTTATCGATGACAATATTCAGATGAAACCTTTTTCAGTTTTTGTGCTGGTACTTTTACTGGTTCAAGCATGTTTTCTGCATGTGCATGGAACCCTAGAATAGACTTAAAAAAACAAACAATGACTTAAAAACTTCTCCTTTAGTATTTCCTCATGGCTTACTTTTACTTCTACGTCTTGCTCGCCAGACAGGTGTTGACAGTTTAACTCGAGCAAAAAATCGCCCAGAAATCTTTGCTCGGGGGATTTCCCTCTCAAAACAGCCTTCTGTTTCTGAAGGGGCAAAAACTCCAGAACACATCTTAAACCTGACATGATATATTAACAGAAACGCACATCTAGAATACACCTTAAACAGCTTTGAAAGTGAGCGTAAACAAGGCTATGCCTACAGGCTATCCCTCAAAGACCTGAACCCCAATGATTGTTTTTGCATCTGAAGGAGTGTCGTCTACCACAAGCAAAACAACCTCTAAAACCGGTCTTTTCCCCCCAGACGTGTTTTTGATGCACAAATTCCTTGGTGACACCTACTTACTTGTATCAGCTGTCTAGACATTTAGTCTGCGACTGCAGTGTTGTGCAGTTTACCTGAATTATTGTTTTTCGACCAAAAATTTTATAATGTAAATGCAGCTATGTCACGCTTGTTTTTTTTTGTTTTTTTTTTGCCGTGTTGTCAGCCGTCCTTGCTTGCATTCGTGGTAATAACGGGTTTGAAGTTGGTCAGACGATGTTGAAAAGTGCGTCTGAGTGGTTTACTGGCTGCAGCCCAAACCATTAAAGTATGTAACGATGCAAAGAGTGGAACACCAATTTAGTAGAGTATTTACTACGGTGTGACGCTGCCATTTTGATCCTTTTACGAGATGTTGAATTGGCTTATTCCCGGGTTTGTCAGATCACACCTTTCTCTCAGGGTATAGATTTAACAAGGCTTACTTTCGTTTCGCTCTAAACTGTGAGAGGCATCTATTTCACTGAGAAGTCTCTCTCAATAACAGGAATTAGATGAGGCCTCTCTCATTGGAGTCCAGCTGGTAAATATGGACCATGCTGCCTCTAATGCAGTCCACTGCAGTGAAATCAGTCTAGTGGTCGACCAGTAAGCATCGATCAACTTGCCGATGCTCACACAGAAACTTCTTTGGGTCAAAGCTGTCTGTCATGAAGGAGTGTAAGGTCGTGAATTTGGATCAGTAAAGTGGTCTCGCAATAATGTTAAATAATCTTGCGAAAACGACTAGTCCAGAGAGAATATTTTACAAAAGGAATAATGAAAAGTGAATTTATCAGTTCCAGACCACCAGAATATTCACCTTGTTTAGTGCATTTTGTGTTAATTAAGTTGTACTGTAAATAAACATGATATCCACACAGACAAAACCATATAAATGTTACGAAAAAAAAAATATTTTATTCAATTTGTTTATTATTTGTTATTATTCAGCAATTATCTGGCTATATTATAAGTGGTCATGTATACAGCATGATTCAATTTAGAAATCAAATTATAAATCCCATAAAAGAGATGGATTTTAACTCCGTAAACAAGTTTCTCTAGCTGATTTCAAATCAGTTTTGGTAACCTAGTTCCAGTTTACATTTTTTGGGGACCTTGTTTTTTCACATGTTCAGATGGGGTTACGTTTTGAAAAACCCATTATAAGTCGAATTTATTGTAACCTGGAGAGTTTAAGTATACTTGATCATAGTGGAACCTACCTTAAACATGTTTAAAAACATTTAAGTTAACTTACAGTCAGGCAAAAAAAAAAATACCACAAAGCTTATTTTATGATAAAGTCTTAAATATCTTATGTGATTTACAGAATCGTGTATTGACAGTCAAATCTGTGTTTGGCCCAGATTCCCTCCATCTACTGCATCTGGCAACCCAAGAAATAAACAAAATGGCAATTTCCAAATTGCTACCAAACAGTAGTTCTAGAGACTCTTAAGGAAATGGTATAAAATAGTCAATAATAATAAATAATTACATAATTAGGTTTGAAGTTCTGTAATTTGAGTAGAAATTATATTATTTCCAGAAGTATGTGAGCCCAGAGCTTTCCTCTTATTAAATTGCTTAACTACATGCATAATTGTTCATTTGATTTTCTGCAGCTTTTATATTCTTAAGTGCATGAGCACGCACTTGCTGTTTTCCTGTTTCCCTGTTCGCTGTTGTTTTTTTTACCCACCAAGTGATTCATAGCAAGTTTCGCCAAGTGCCGTACAAACGAGTGCTGAAACAGTTTATTTCTCGTTAAAGCGAAGAACTCAGAACTGAATTGTTAGGGTTCATAGGGTTCATTCATCATAACATGAATTAGACGAGTTGCAAAGTCCTTAATTGCTGAGAGATGATTGTATTTAAATTGTGCCTAACCTTCTTAGGTTCTTGCAGGCCCTGTACATGCATGAGGTCCAGTCTGCAGGCTTAAATCCAAATTGCATCGACTTTGTAACAAAATATTAGGAATGGCTGTATAAATGTTGCCCTTGGACAGACTGCTCGGAAACACTCGGACAGTGGGTGAATATAGCAGCATATACTTAACGTGTTTCTGTTGCCGCTCTGGAAGCGCAATTCTGGAGCATTTGTTCATGTTTGCATCTGGAAATCCTTTTCACATTTTCTCTTTTGTTTATTATTTGAAACAAAGACACCCAACCAGGAGAGCTATGAGAGCCCAGAGTCAGTGGAGTATGCGCTTTTTCAGAGCATGCAGGATGTTGTGTGGTTGTGTGCTGTTTATAAAGGGATTAAACTTCCTCTGTACGCTCCACCGAGCCTGTCTTCGTCGAATACATGCGCGCCGGAGCGGAATTGAAGTTGTAAAACGTGCTCTCTACACAGGCAGCCCTATTTCAGGTGATAGGATCTCGAGGAGGAGGCGGAAGCGGGCAGAAGAAGAACCGCGAGATGCGGCAAGAAAAATGACAACGAGCCTAGAGAACCTACTGCGTGCACAACGAGCAGCCACCCTGTCGATGAACTGTGAATTGTGATTAAGTAGAGTCAATTGCATTAGCCGCGCTGCTCCATGTTCATCCTGTCCCAGGAATAATGGAGAATGATGAACTCGGCGCTCATGTATGGCTCGGAGGAAACCTCACTAATGATCTCCGCAGCGCGACGCAAAACAAAAAAAAAATCATCGTTTCTCCCACAGAGCGCTGTTCTAGTGCCACTCCTGCGCTCCATCTCGTCTTGTGTCAGACTTTGCTCTGTTCCCAGCTGGAGCCGGATCACCTTTCAGGCGATATTTTAAATGCTTCCTCTGAAATTCCATAGCTATGTACCATTTAGTGGCTCGGTGTGAGGCTGTAACTGTGGCCATGCTTGACACTTTCATGGCTGCCTTCTTAAGCCAGCTCTAAATTATCTACGATCACAAGTAGCGCTCTGCTGAATCCATAAATCAAGTGCTAAGGGGCTTTCTTACACTGGTTAATAATGATTTGTGGCATTCTCTTGAGTTCTAGGACTTAACTTTATGATTATGTAATGATTATGTAAAGATAACTATTACAAATATAAATGGAGTAACAGGTGATGCTGGATGGTTGAACATCCCATTAAAGAAAACTACAAGTGGAAAGTGTAGAATAACTGGCTGAAAGGTGGAGGCACTACCTGTATTTTCTCTTTAACCGATCACTAAACTGGTCAAGTCAGTTTCCACTTAAAATGCACTGGCATTAGGGATGCTGTGTAGATGGTAGCGGTCCACTCGTGCAGAATCTCATTTACACATAGTTTGTATGCAGTTTTCTTGTAACAACACCTTATATTTACATTGCATTAACTAATTAAATGACGTTTAATGTCCGGTCGACATCAATTTCACTCAGCGACCCCTTTCACAGGATGTAACGTGGTTTTTATACCTTTATTTAGTCCAATAAAAGTTCGGTCCCTGCATTCTTATGACCTCTAGCCATTTTAGTGGGGTGTCATCCTTAGGTTTAATGGTGCTTTGGGCCCATGTACATGCATAACTGGAGCTTGGACTGATGCTGCTCAGAGCAAAAACACAATATGTCGGTAGAAGCTTAGGAACAGTGTTAAGGTGCTTTATCAAACAGCAGAACAGGACAGGCAGGCAGACAGCATAATCTCACAAACACTTGGTAGAGAGTCGTTTTCAATTTTCACTGAGCAGCCCAGGTGATGAGAACGTGTATCGAACACTGCTTGTGTTTTAAACGTTATCAGCAGTGCTGTCTGAGCATTTCAGTAGGTGTAGATAGAAATCAGAGACTTGGCAGCCCATCAACACCATTTCCTGCCCTTAGCCAGGGCTGTAATCAGTTCCACTCCAGCAGAGCCAGGGAAAACAATCAAGTGCCACAATTAAGGTTTACCAGTACAGCTCTTCCTCTGTTACATTCACACTGGAATATGTGCCATCAGTGTAACTAATTAAAGTTCCATATTCCTGTGAGCGTCCTGCATAAACAGTCTGCCATCCATTCACTAATCCAGGTTCAGCACTTTACACAATAGCGGTCTGTCTGTAGTATTTCTAACACTCCTGTTTTCTTCGTTAGGCACGCCCCGTTTCTCCGGGCAGCCCGAGTCGAGGTCGGTGCGACTGGGAGACACTCAGGTGCTAAGCTGCGAAGTCAATGCTGACCTTACCGCCTTTGTTCGTTGGGAGCGAGATAAGGAGGTGCTACCTCTAGACAACAGAGTGTACAACATAACCGGCGGAGCTCTGGTCATCAGCAATGTTACGGAGACGGACGCAGGCCTGTACCGGTGCGTTCTGGAGAACATGGGGCCCACCAGGAGCAGCGACGAGGCAGAGCTCCAGATCCTGCCTGGTAAAGCCGTTATAACAAATCACAACACACACTTGTTACATTTATGTTAGTGTAACAGACCTGTTCAGCTGAAAGAGGATGGTAAATCAATGAGGAAAGGGTACGGAAAGGTCTACCTCTTCTGATCACTTAACAGCTAGATTTTAATAATCAGTATGCAAGGATTTAGGAGTCTGTAATTTACTGATTCTCAACTCAAACTTTCACCCTACGGACTCGAGTAGGATGGTTAATTCACATACAGTACTGTGCAAAAGTCTTACACCACCATTAGATTGGATTAGATTAGATTTCTTAAAATACAGGAAATAATGCAGTATTAAAAAACTCAGATTAGTGCAGAAATGTTCATTATCGTTCATTTTTGTGAGCAGTATATTCAGTGTGTTCACTTTAGCAGTGCCAGCTTTTGCCAGCTTTATATGGATCCTCAAAACACTTAAAACAGTCCAAAGAAACTTGGCCATGTATGGATTTTTTTGGAAGGGTAGCAGCCAAAAACTCACTTTTTCAAGAAGGTCACACTAAATGCTGACTTTTGCCTTTAGAAGAACGTTTTTTCTAAATGTTGTGTACATATTTTCTGTATTTTCTATAGAGGCAGAGATGTATAAAGAATTATATATGGTTATTATACCATTGCTGAAAGAACAAATAAATAGTGGCCAAAATAGTCTGAAATAGGCTTTGTATGTTCTTCTGATTTAAAAGGTATTTGCGTGCGCTCGTGTAGGCACGGGCGAGTGTGTAGTGTAGTGTAGTGTAGTATAGTGTACTCCAGAGATAATGGAAGGCCCTTATACATGCCTGGGCAAACAGTTTGAAAGCTGAATCTCCTGCTGGTCATCCAACTGAATGTTCCTCATTATGGACCAAAATCCCCAAACATGTTCTCTTGATTTACCATGGACCTTCTACAAAGAGAAAGCAAGAGCAGAAAGAGCAAGCGTAAAGGTAGATTAGAACTGGCTTCCTGCCGGGAGAAAGCTTCTTATGGGGCTGTCATGGTGAACCGCGTAATTCATCCTAACCGAAAGGAAGCTGAATTCTTTTGTGGCACATCTTCAGTATGCAGCTCTATTTACAGCGGCGTTTCCACTCAGAGAGTTGAGGAGGATATTATGGGACACAAATCAGGCCTAAAACTGTTGTCACAAGGAGCAGTTCTATTCCCTGAATATATGCAGCTTGAGCCCCAGATCCTCTTGCTGCAAGCTCGGGTTTCAGGAGTTGAAACTCTAATAATGGAATGCTTTCATTTCCACCAACAGACGAAAATCTCGCTCAGTCAGTGCTCTGGAGGTAGATAAAACTTGGAGAGGTCAAGCAAGGGGTTTTCCTTCTGGGCTGAGGGTTTGTTCTGAGTGACACGCTGTCTGTCATTCAAGTATTTATTTAATTATCTTACAACCTAAACAGATCCCTAAGCTAAACTACACAAATACAAAAATGTATTGGTTACCCAACTCTAGTGAGCTGTAGTAGTAGCAGCACTGAATAGTTTAATTTCAAAATTTGCATTTTTGTATGTAGCTTTTGTATGTTTCAACTACATTTACGTACACGTTTAACGTTCAGATGTCCCTTTACTATCACGACCAAGAAATATAATAGGCTTTAAGTAATACAATAGACCTATAATAGAAACATGATAGACCTTAAAATATAATAGAAAATAATATGTCTTATATATGACTTATTCATGTCTGAATGGCAAAAAATAATAAGAGCAAACATTAAAGAGAATCAGTCTTGAAATGCAGAATACATGGTAGTAGTCTAGGTTTATAGATGTTTATAGATGTAGATAGTTGTATAAAAGAGACGAAGATAAAATGTACACAAAATTACTGTAGTGTACAGTACACTACTATACTATTTTCTAATTGTGTTTTATTAATATTATTGTATAAATCTCAAATCAAGAGGAAAACAAGTGGGCTACATCAGGTACCACATCAGACTAACCCATCAGACATGCCAAGTACCAATATCAATAAATCACAAAATATGAAAAAAAAAAAAAAAAAAAAAAAAAGGAACACTACGGCGCTCT
>JAUZSV010319398.1:0-11686 GCA_034780495.1 Parotocinclus cesarpintoi
GAAGCGAAAGCGAGACTGAGAGAAGCGCAACGGAGAAAAGGAGCATAGAAAGTGAAAACGGATCCTTCAAGAATAGCTGGTCAAGCTGGTCTACATGTTCAGATGCAAGTGTGCTCGATTATCCATTATTGACATTTGTTAATCAATTCAGAATCGTTAACGTCTGAATCGCGATGCATCGAAAAATAGAACCCCCCACCCCTAGTCTATAAGCTTTGACAATCCATATTCCCACATCGATTTATGGAATAATTAACTAAAATCAGCGATTCAACCTTGTTCCTGTATTCAATTCATTCCTAATCCAACACGTCTACTTCAGATAACGAGTTTCTTGATTAGCTCCATCAGCTCTGTTCGAGTGGGGCTGGAAGGAAATGCCTTAGGAAGGAAGATGTCCAAGAACGAAGATTCTAATCACTGAGATGTGGTGAATTGTATCTAATAAGCTTTAATTCCTAGACCGCACATCAGATCATACAGTCGTAACAAGGCATTGTGTTCGATTCTGTTCTGGGCTCTCGACTCGTGATTCATTAATGTGTGCTCTCAGCGAGGGAAACTGTTCATTTGATAGGCACGTTGTTTAAGTGACAAAACCGTTGCTAGGTAACTAAGAAGTGAAAATGCAGCGCACGGTTGAGGTTAACAGTTCAGCTAGCTAGCACGTAATCATTAGGTCGATAATTTGGTTGACATAAATGTAAAGAGAAAGTGGAAGGAAGGCAACAGTGTGTAGGAGTGAAAATTACACTGTTATTACATCCAACATGGACCACAAACTAAATTCCCCAGGGTTTAATTACACTGATATGATTGTACAGGATCAGTAAATATATCATTACAGGAGCTTAAATCACCAAGCCACCCGGGTTTGAGTCCAGTGGGGCTTTAGGGTCGTGTAGCAATCGACCATGTCTTTAGGACCATGCTGGGTACGATCTTTAGAGGCTGTTCCAGTACGTTGTTGGAATGGCCCGTTTCTTGCTTTTGATTGCAGTTTTTCAGTGAACGATCTAAACGGCTGCCTTGCGTTCATTTCCTGTTCTGGAACAAACGTGACAGCTACGTAATGTAAACCTAGTCATTTTCTGCTGTAACTTTTGTTTAGGTTATTATTCCTAAAATGTCTGAATATGAGATATTAAGGGGGAAGGTCATGTGTTTGCTGTCTGTTTAGATACAGAAGATGATCCAGTCTCGAGAAGAGTCGAACAAAGCCGAGTAAATTTCGCTGCAACAGATAAAGGACTCTAAACCCCACGTTTTCAAATTGACGTCGTTTTCCGTGAATGGAGTGTAATGGCAGGATATGCTAAAAATAGGGAATATTTGTTTACATTTATGAGAAATGTTGTGTATTCAGGTGGTACTGTGATCCATAGGCATGTCTGGCCACTTTTAAGGGTCCACAAGCACAGCTAAGTCAGAGCTTCCCTAAAAGAATAATTTTTATGTTTTTTTTAAACTAGTTTGTCTCTGATTAACTGTAAAAAAAAAAGTTAACAAAACATCAAATGTAAATGGTTTAAAAGATAATATTTTAAAATACATTTACAGCATTTAGCAGATGCCCTTATCCCTTACCCTTGTCCCTTATCTGGACCTTCTGGTCCAGAGTCCAGTGCCTTAACCGCTAGACCACCACAATCCCATATGTTACAACATCCCCCCTTTGAGTTCCCAAATGGTATAATCCATGTGATGGTTTTGTGGCTCACAGGCTCGGCATTAAAGAAAGTTTTCTCAGATTTGTTTGTCAGACATCCTTTTTTGATAATTCTGGAAATTATGTTAAAATGCTAAATTATGTTAAAATGTAGATTTTTTTTTAATAAAAAAAAAAAAATCCTTATCTCGTTGCTCAACACAACTAAAGCTCTGATCCTAGAATCTCCCCCGACGTGGTCTAACATGCAAACCTAAACCAAGCCCTATCCAGCCCTGTGATTGACTGTCGCCCTGTCCAGGGCATGCTTCCACTTGTGTCCTTCAAGAACAGCCACTGAAGCCCCCCATGACTGGAAGAAAGTGAGGTTAAAACATGACAATATGACAGCATGAAAAGATCATTAAGCAAGAAAAGTAGGATTTCTCCTATGGGGATACTGTAAGTGTCTTTGAGTTTAATAATGATAAAAAAATAGCTGGCTCACAAACGGTATGGAGATCTGTGTGAGGGTATTTTGGCTGCAGAAGTAAAGGAAGTCTTTGTTTGTAGTAAGATACTCCTTAAAGTGTATCACTCTGGTCATCATCCTGGGCTTTGAAGCTGCATCTGCTATTTCAGCTGTGCCACATAAAGCTTGCTTAAGTACATCCTTTCTCGGTGATTTAAGCAGAGCCAGAAGCACAGGCCTAAAACCAGAGACGGCTCTCCATCCTGCTGGATTAAGCATGAATAGGAAATGGATTTGGGCATGAAAGGTTAGAACAGGGCGTTTTTGCTTCGAATAAGCACATTTTATGACCTGCTCTTAATTAGAAACATCATAAATCTTAACAGAGCCTGGGTGTCATCGTTTATCAGCTTATTAGAGGACTCAACTGGGCTTTATAAGGATCCCAGCACTTGACTTATCAAAGCGAATATTGCAATCCCAAAATGAGTATGCAAGTTAATCAGTTTATAGCTTTCTAATCTTTTTTTTCTCTGAAGTTTTATTGTGCGTGTACATTGGCAAGGGCCAGTAATTCTGTATTAAAATACTAAACGTAATTACAGCTGCGTTTTATTAACGAGGATGCCACCTAGGGTGGCGGGAGATTTTTGTCCCAAGCAGGACGGTTGACTTCTGAGGCCGCTTTCACATTTGCATCCGTGTGAACAGAACCTGGGGTGTGTTTACCCCTTTAAGCAGGTGCGCTTATATAACAAATCCGCTTGGGAGAGTTGGTCTCGGCCCACTTTCAACCCACCTGGTCTGTGGCCACCGCATTGAGAAAGTAATTTAAGCCTAATTAAAGTTAAACACAGGAACTTAATCATGTTTTGCTGATTTTAAGCAGGCACTTTTATCATTAAAAAAAAAGCAACATATGTCGATATTTAAGCTGCCATCTATGAGGTATTTTGAGCTCTATAGCACTGCATGTGTACAATGTAATGTGTTAATGTGCAGCAAAATGTTTGTTTATACATTAGCTAGAAATTAAAATCATAGTTCAGTTACAACAGAGAATTCTTCTTAAGTTATCAGTAGTGTTTGTATGATAACTGAAAAAGGGGAAGAAAACTGCCTTACAGTAATTTATTACATTAATCATTCATTCATTCATTAACTATGCTGATATAGTTCATTTCAAATACATTTATATATACAGCCCTTAATATTTTGGATTCAGGGTCTTGCTCAAGATCCCAACAGTTGGAGCTCCTGAATTGGGGATCCCCCTGGCCAACCATCTATCACCATGGTGATGGGATAGCAGATATCTAGGGTGTCACCCAAATGGCCAAATTTAAAATAGTCATATATATATATATATGGAGAGAGAGAGAGAGAGAGAGAGAGAGATAGATAGATAGATAGATAATAAAGTTACTTAATTATTACGTTTATAGTGGTCATTGAATTAAACAGAAGGCGAAATAAACAGGAACAGAGAGAACGTATTTAAATATATAATAATTCAAATAAAATTTAATAATACGTAGGCTAACACCTGGAGAAATAAAAGAGATGTAATAATAGAGAATAAATTTTAAAAAACTTTAGCATACAAGACAATGGAGAATAAACAAAGAAATAATTCAAATAATATGGAATGTGTAATAAAATAAGAAGAAGCGGTAAATAATAGGCATTAATATTTTAACATATAGAAATGCTACAATGCGTATTCTTGTCTACATAGCTGGACATTGATGCTCATTTAAAAATAACATTCATATTAAATAACAAACTTGATTAAGTCCATATTTCTGATCAATAAAAAACTTTCTTTTTCAGGCCTCCTTTTTAAAAATGATTATGTCTGTATAAATGTGCATAAAACTATATTAAAGAATCTATTCTGATTTAGACTAACACTTTGTGAAAGCACTATGGTGTTGGCCATTCTCTTTATATGTGTGTGTGTGTGTGTGTGTGTGTGTGTATCTCTAGATCTTAACATCCTACAACATCATGCCTGTAAATGATACATGTACCTTAAAAGTGACTGCATGCCCTGTCCAGAATGGGCACCCAGTACCCCCCAACAGACTCTATAGACCAACTTATGCTCAGCAGGATGGGTACTGACAATTAATAAATGGTTATTTTGGACATATTTATAGGAACTTCACATGTGGCCTTCGAAGAGGTAATCCCATGTTCCTCCTCACATTCATCATAACTGATGCTTTACTCTTTGTGACTTTAGCATTTAATAGGCACTATTTTTTAATTTACCATGAACATTTGTAAGCCACTTTGTATCTGCATGAAGCTGGCTTTTATGTGCCATCTTGGTGCTCTTATAATATTATTCTTAGTCATACTGTATGAAATCTAAGATGGATTCTATTACAGGCTGTGCAATATCAGGCCTTCTCAATGTCTGATTATACAGCAACAATAACGGCAGACCTGCACGTAATGAAAATCACTATGCAGCTTTTGTCATCAATCAGTACGATCCAGGCTTGTGCAGAAAATGGAGACGCACAAGCAGACATGAGCCTTTTTTGTATAACGCAGTCAAATAACTGTAATGGAATGGGTAGAGTGTAAAGCCAGCTTAAGGTGGTAATCTGTGGAGCTTAAAAGCCGACGTAAGTATTTGAATCTGGAATATTTACACGATCTTTAATTTACTTGAAATATACGAGGGCATAAATCATAACGAAATCTGATTTTTAACAGTGTGTGTGAGTCAAAACTCAGGAAATAAGAAATTAGGCCAGAGCTGAAACTACCAAGCTTGGAAGGAAAGTAAACTTTGAAATGTATTTTTTTAGAAGCAAATTTCACCTCACATGTTCACCACAAAAAAGGGATTGTTAAAATTCAGAATTACGAACCATTTATCCATTTGTGTAACTTGATTAATTGAACTTTGTAATGCCATGGTCCAATGCGGTACAGCCGGTGCCCAACCGGCAACTCTGGGTGTGAAGGCAAGAACAACCCTAGACTGAGCTCCAATCCATCATAGGGAGCGCACACACACCAATTAACCTAACACACATCTACTGCGGGAGGAAACCGGAGTACCCGGAGTAAACCCACGCGGACACAGGGAGGACATACAGACTCCACACAGAAAGGACCCAGGCCGCTTCACCCTGGGATTGAACCCGGGACCTTCTTGCTGTGAGGCAGCGGTGCTACCCACCGAGCCAACCTGCATAATTCAAATACTCATGTCAGCTTTTAAACTCCAGTTATAAACGAACACAACCATGTTAACGCCTGGATTAGATGTTATTTAGCAGATGTGCTTATTCAGAGCGATTTAAACTTGAAACATAAAGACTTGTTTTAGGGTTTTGGGGTTTAAAGCTTTGCTCAAGGCCACAACAGTGGCCACTTTGTCGAGCTGGTACAAATGCTGTTACAGTGAGCAGGTTCACACGAGCGTACACATATGAAGTATATTTATTGCTTTGTTTACAGTGGATACATAGAATAAGTCCAGTTTGAGCAATACAAACAAAATACATTACACAGTTAGTGTTATTTGGATACATTTATGAACAATATAAATTTTCATTCCTCTCTTCATAAAGGAACATATCATCTTATAATGTACATAAAAAAAAAACCAACCTTTGCGCGTTCTTCCTAATCCGTACTTAACAAGGCTTCATCGATTGAAATGAGTTTTGCTCAGTTAGGTAAACAACCGTCGCTTGAACTGACAGTCCAGAAGGTTCACGGTACGGAGAAAGGAAGACAACAAGAATGGGTCAAACCAGTATCAGAACACGCATCCTCTACCTTCTTTAACCTTCCTGTTCTTATGTTCTCAGATAAGCATCCACACACCTTTCAGTTACTCTAAAAAACCAGCCAGGTACCAACCAGCTAAACCAAAAGCAGCCTCCTTATTTCGATATGATGTACATCACACAGCGTGTGTCCTTCACACAAAGCAAATACCATAGCAAATACTGTATCATGTATCAAGCTTTACAGTTACACAAAGGTCATACAGCCATAAAAAAAAGTCTCCACAATGTAAGAACTGAAGTGGAAATTATAAATAAATATATTCTGGTGACACTCTAGGTTTTTATACAATCATTTCGATCTCCCTGTCAACACAAAGGTATGGACTCTCCAGAACATTGGCTCTAAACCTGCGTTTCATTTAAGGTAGATCGCTACCGTTAAAATCGCTCCGATGATGTCACGAGCCCTGATCGAATGTTAGGCGGTGCAATATAGGCATGTGTCTAGTTCAAACGCGTTACGCTTGAACTCACTTAGGGCTGTCTGGAAAGAGGAGTTATAGGAGCAAACTTGGAAAAAATAACAGCGTGTAAAACATGTTTACCTCTTCACGTTTGTAACTGCTGATCCATTTAATACTGCTTATTTAGTGCGTTGTTGCAACTCACATCCACGAAAAAAATTGAGCTTCCATTGAGAAATTGTGAATGGGTTTTGTTATTTTACCATCTATTTTCATCCTTCATTCATCCATCCATTATCTTCCGCTTAATCCACACGGGGTCGTGGGCCAGCCGGCAACTCTGGGCGCAAGGGCAGGAACAAGCCTAGATGGGGTGCCAATTTATCGTAGGGCACACAGTCACAGACACAGACACACACAGTCACACACTAAGGGCCACTTTGGACACACCAATTAACCTAACCCTTGTCTTTGGACTGTAGGAGGAAATCGGAGTATCCGGAGTAAACCCAGGCAGACACAGGGAGGACCCAGGCCGCTCCATGGCGGGATTGAACCCGGGACCTTCTTGCTGTGAGGCGGAGGGGCTACCCACCGAACCCCCGTGCTGCCCTCATCTATTTTCAGATGGTAAAAAAAACTCTAAAACAAACGTGATGAAATACTAAAAGCAGATGCCTTTTCCTTTATCATTAAGGCCCAAATACAAGACAATAACCTGCAGACGCCTTCAAACGTTATTCAGTAGGATTTCGATTCCATACCATAATCCCTGAAATGAAACCGAAATGAAAAGTTAAATACCCACATCACAGGAATTAATACTGATAAGAAATGGGAAAAACAGCCTTGAAATGATGCGATTCATGTAACGCTGAATGAACGTGACGTCTGTTGAGCCGGAGATATACAGCAAGCACTGAACATGCTGATGAAATGCTTTTCATTTATCCTATAACAGTTTTAAAGAGGTTTCTTTCTTTAAGGAGCTCCTAACCAGCAGCAGCGGTCAAAATACTTAAAGGTTCTACATTTATCGCCTGTAGAATCAAGCGGCTCCTTGTTTAGTCAGCAAGGTTTGATACAAAGACGAGACAAAACGAAAAGATAATACATTCAGCAATTGCAAGCCTGGGAATGTCATTCATTCACCAGTCTATTAAACCGTTCATTCGATCTGCCGGCTGTTCCTGTTGTCAAAAATCATGGACCTCCTCTGGGGCTGGTAAAAGCAGCTTGTAGACGTCTCCAGTCTCTGTCCACTCTTGGGCAAAGTCATGTTATTCCGAAGCATGACGCCCTCTGGGGTTTTAAGATTCTCAGCCAGGTCCTTGGTGAGAACATCAAGCGGAGATGTTTCAGTAGGACTTTTGATAGGTGACAGGGCAAGTTTGCTATCATCTCCTGCTGGATGATAGTCCATGATAGGGAAGGGCGGGCTGAAGAGAATAAGGCTTTGGGGCCTTGGGCGATTCCTGAAGGAAGATCTTTGATGTAAGGTAGACCTTTCTGGTCTGGGACAGTCCACGAAAGAGTCTCCATTGGACGACCGTTTCCTCCTCAAAACTGGAAACTCGGGAGCAGGTATGGGCTTAAAAGTCTCGGCGGATTTTTCCACAGATGCCTGTCGCTGGATCCTTTGGACTGGCTTGCAGTTCTCCCTTTCCTCTTTGAGATCCTTTACCATGTGAAAAGGTGGAAAAGAATCCGATTTCTCCACCTTGGTTTTATCTGCTCCACCTTCCCTTTCAGGTCCACTTCTTTTTTCTTGATCGCTGATTTTTTCCTTTTCAAGAACAGGATTGGGTATGTGGCTATACTGAATTTTGGGGGGTATAACAGGCACAGCTTTGGCCTGACACGTCTTAATCATGAATGCAGTGCGCACTGAGGACACGCTAACCGGTGCGGAGTTGCGTCGCACGGGCGCTTGTCGATCCCTTAAGAACATCTCCAGCTCTAGAGGCAATCCATCGTGCTTTGGTGTTACTGCCCCCCTTTGATATGAAGAGGGGTCTGCGAGGTCAAGATTCTGCTGATTTGATATATCCCTGATGCACCTGTGTCCCAGATCCAGGTTTAGGGAATATGGTCTGTGTTTTGGAGCGATGTTTTCCTCATTTCTCTCTGCGATACAGGGCTCGTGGGATACCTGTCGGAAAAATCTTTGGGAAGACACAGAACTCTTCTGTTTTGGAGCGCCAATGTTTCTCTTTGGCATTCTGGTCATCTCCTCCTGGTGGACTGTAGAGGTGAACGGTGCAAGCTGTGGAATGTCCTGTTTAGTCTCTGCTTTCTCTCCAGTTCCTTCAATGCTAGAATCCGGACTGGGTTTTGTAATCTTTTCAAGACCACGTTTGTCTGTTTCTGACATTTTGTCTGTAGGAGACGGACTTAGAAGTTCAGGATTAAGCTGTGCTGTATTATCAGATATTACGTTAGGCAAAACCGTGGCATCCAATAACGCCGGTCCTTCATTTGCAACCTTATTTTGAAGGAGGTTTATGCCGGACTCTGTAGACGCTTTATTATCAGCGACTGTATATGTCGTTGTAAACAGGGGGAAAAGATCTTCCATTTTCGTTGTGTGGAGTGGACTAGTTACCCATTCTTTGGTGGCGCTCAGGTCTTCCCAGGGTTCTACTTGATCCAGTCCAGCCAAATGACTCCCCCAGATGTCATCATCGTCTTGCCCTGGTAATTCTGTAGCGAGGCGTCTTTCATCCAAGAACTCGGAGAGCCTTTCCACACTGCTGTTTGCTTTGGCTGTTACATCAACACTGCTGGTTTTGTCCTTATCCATGTCCTTGACTATGACCTTGACTCTCACACGGTCATCATCCTTTGCTAACTGGGCATTCTTGTCTTCTGAAAAAGAAGTGCTTTGACCACACGGTTCACCATTAGATGTATTCACGTCTTCATTTTTATGAAGTTGAACCGCAGCGGGATCTTCAGCGACAGAATCCGACACCCATGGTTCAGCGTCTTGCAGAATGTCCGTCTCCTTCAAATGAAAAAAA
Organism: Parotocinclus cesarpintoi; assembly: GCA_034780495.1. NCBI lineage: Eukaryota > Metazoa > Chordata > Actinopteri > Siluriformes > Loricariidae > Parotocinclus > Parotocinclus cesarpintoi. The sequence continues at coordinate 9,369 of JAUZSV010319398.1, forward strand.
GGCGAGAGCTGCAGTTCATTTGCCACAATGTGTAACGGCTCAAAAGTGTCAGGGCTCTCGTGATCCTTTTTATTAGTGCTGTCCCGGTAGTTCCAGTCATTCTCATGTTTTGTTAACCTTTCCGCAGAAGGCCTCGGCGTCGGGTTCAAAAGAGAACGAGTAGCACCTGCGTGATCCCTCACCAGACCTTTTATTATGTCTTTGAAATGTTCCTTAGTAGACACTGGCTGAGCAGGTAAACTGCTTCTCCTTTTAGCTTGAGCATTATGATTCAGAGCACCATCGTTTAAAGTGATTTTGCTCATCGAGCCACTGGCTTTCAGCTGTTCTTGCAGTAGGTTTGCATCAGACTCTGTGATCCTGAGCTCGTGATGCACATCAGACCACGGCTCCTGATTGGTTGACCCAGTGTTCTGCACAATACAATGAAAGTCTTGTTAGTTTCTAAACATGATTAATATTCTCCATTTGTTAAATGCTTTCATTCACAGCTGATTTTTGTCAAGGTTCCTCTTTTGTATTCTCTGGTGACACTGTAGCATTTTCAAGCAGTTCGGTTGTTTTTATAATGCACAAAGGGTCAGGTGTACCAAATAACCAGCACACGTACCCATACCTTGATTGCTCTGGAATATCTCATTGATTTATCCGTTTAGAATTATCCCTTTGTTCCCTTTCTAGTCTTTCCAGAGTGGATCAACCATTTTCATGTCGTTGTTTTAATATATTCATTTATTAATTTATTTAGTTATGATTATTTGTCTATTTACTCATGGGGTTTTTCTCTACTTATTTCTCTTTACTGTGACTAAAATTCCCTGTTTACTCTTCCCACTTTTACTATAATTTAAACTCAAAAACTTTAAAAGTCAGATTCATTTTCATAGCACTTTGTACAACGGAGCATTGTCTCAAAGCATCTTTACAATTTTCTTCCATCTAGGTCAAAGCCCTAACTGAGCAGGCCTAGGGCGACAGTTGAAAAACTCTGGAAAACTTGGAAGAACTAAATCTCAAAAAGGGACCAAACCTCCTTGGGCAACTTAAGTCTTATATATAATTATTTATTTATCTATTTGGCTTCTTTACCGTCACTATCGGCAACAGTGGCCATGTAAGGGACACACACAAGGTTAGATCCATACACAAGTTTATCTCAACACCAGTCACATATATATATACACAAGTCAATGCCAATTTTGAGTAACCAATTAACCTAACATGCATGTCTTTGGACTGTGGGAGAAAACCGGAGTACCCAGAGTAAACCCACACAGACACGGGGAGGACATGCAGACTCCACAGAGAAAGGTCGCTCCTCCCTGATATTAAACCTGGGACCTTCTGCTACCCCACTGAGACACCATGCTGCCCCAAAAGGTTATTGATGTAAAACATAAAAAATATATATTTACATAAGACCAAATCCTAACAGTTGGGGGGTGGGGAAGCACCACTTTGTAACAAAAAGTAGGAACAAAAAAGTAGGGGCAGCTACCATAGTTCATGTCCCAGTTAAGGTTTGAATCTGGCTTGCTTATGGAAACCTGTACTTGTGGTTCAGGGCCACACCCTTCGCCATGAGCCTGATCAGGATGAGCGAGATGTTCTTTGGATAATTCTTTGGCTTCCTACTAAAATATTTAATATGCAAGCATAATGCACTTTAACACTGGGTCAGTTCAGAGGCACCAATTTACCTGATGTATGCCTGGAAGAAAAACACTGGCTTAAACAATTATTTTGGGGCTGTGAGGTAACAGGGCTTGCCACACATGGCAACACATATAATCATATTATGATGTCATAAAATCCTCACTTTAATCATTGTGGTGAGCAACCAAAGGTTAATAAGGCAGTTAGGTACCAGGTAGCGCCCTCTTCAGGTGCACATGTGAATTGTGGAGCTTTTCAAAGTTTCTCCACGTTCCTTCATCACCTAGGAGAAAGGTACGAGTCGATAACAAGTGCTGTGTCGAGTCCGATCAGGTTAGAAAGCCCTGAAAGCGTTAATCAGTTATCAGGGTGTAATTATTCCCAGGTATTATTAACGGCGCGAGTCCAAAACGACCCGAGGCTCCAAACAGCTACCTCACTCCACTTCTAATTCCACTAATATGGTCATGCAGCATTTGTGGGGAATCAAATATCCACTGCAGAGTCACGGTGAAGAGACAATCTGTGTGTGTGTTTGTGTGTGTGTGTGAGTATCTGTGTGTGTGTGAGTATCTGTGTGTGTGTGTGTGAGTATCTGTGTGTGTGTGTGTGTGTGTGTGAGTATCTGTGTGTGTGAGTATCTATGTGTGTGTGAGAGTATG
>JAUZSV010319496.1:0-11685 GCA_034780495.1 Parotocinclus cesarpintoi
CCTGACTCTCCTGGGCTCTCACACTGAGGGTTCAGGTATAAGGAACACATGGCTAAAGAATTGAACAGAAATAGAAAATGAGATCTATGATCATTTCATAAACACTGACGAATTTGGTGAGTAACATTTAGCATCACTTGTGTAATAATTCTACGAGATATTTGTTGTCCTAACCTTTATTACCTGACTTTCTTCAGCAAACCTTTCTCAGTCACACCTGCCCTAACCACACTCATCTTAACCAAATCCTCCTCAGTCAAATCTGTACCTTAATCACTATAACCTTCACCAATAATTTTCCAGCCAGACGTCCTGTAACCGAACCTTCCTCAAGGAAATCTTTCTTTAGTCACTCGTACCTCAACCTTCACTTAGAGAAAACCACGTCCATCAAACCTTCGTTCACTGAACTTGCCATTCATCTTATCTTGGCAGCCACATTACATGAACTAATTAATATATGTAAAGGTAAGAAAAGAACTCAGACACACTCAAACACGCTAACGAATATACAGAGATAAGCACACCAACATAAACAAAGCACACACAATATGCACGCACGGAACTTAGATACATAGAAATATAAACAGACACATAGGTAAATAGTTACTCGCACACCACTGTTTAGATTGGACCTAAGGAAGTGGAAACAGGGACTCCATGGGGTTACGTCTCACTGACACTGTTTTTCCAAACAGGTGACGTGTGGCTTATTTCGGCACTGAAACACCACAGGAGGGGCACCAGTCAAAACTGCTTAGTGTTGCAGCATGCCATAATCAGAGGACTTTTTATTTATCCACCGACTTCCGGGACTGTCTACCCAGGACTTCTTGGTGTGAAAAGAAAGATGAACAAATCCATATCCAGGCTGGATTATGGAAGAAATCAAATGTATTTATGACCATATTTATGTGTATGCATATCTGTGACACTGAAAAAACAGCTGTTTTGACGCTTTGAAAGGCTTGAGATCCTTCTAGGTGAAGGAGGCATCACAGAGTTGTGTAAAAAGTAGAGTTGAATTTTTTCAACCCACAGCACGTCCATATTTAACAAGGCTAGCTTGCTAATTTTAGAGGCAATGCAGTACACTTGTGCTGATGTTTGCTGATACAGTACGGCCAAAAAGTCAAACACTGAGAACTACAAGAAATTCCAGTTTGAGTTTTGCCCTTCTTTTTGGAATTCACTGGGTCCAGCAAACATGCTCAATAAAAAGGAGGCCAGTCCAAGGCAGGACCTCGTAACCGTACCGCCTGACCGTTACATCAGAACTACTGTTTCAAGCAGAAGGTCCTTACATTTGAGCCACAGGAACTGCAGTGGGACTTAACACAATTAAGTTGTTAATAAAAAATGATGGGAATGGCCATGTTTAAATACTTTTCCCAGATGAAAAACGGGGGAAAAAATCATTTACACTTGAAAGCATTTCCGAGAAAGAGGCCAACACACTGGACCAGTGACGTCTGTAAGCAGGAGGTGAACGCCCAATTAACAACGACGCAGCATTAACTAAGAGTTGCAAACGGCGTCTGGAAAATGAATGAAACAGGAGTTCTATTTTTACCGCACCACACAAATCATGTTTAGTTTGGTGGATTTTCAGCCACAAAAGCATCTGTAATGTCAAAATATAGTTTTGAATCCATTGGACTCATTGTTGGACATTACTGTATACCGTTACACTGCTCCATGTCAATATAAATTAGCCCAAACTGGTTTATTTGATGTCTATGTTGTTTATATCTATATTATGATTGGCTAAAGTGAACGATCAAGACTTGAAGTTACATTTACATTCGTTTAGCGTACGCCCTTATTCTAAACGATTTACAACTGATACAGTCTTACAAGGTACAAGTCAAGTAATTGTGGGCACAACAGTGGCAGCTGCCAGCGCTGGAACCTACAAGCATCTTGTCAACTGTCCATTCAACAGTCCGCTACCATAACTGTTTCTCCTCCATTGAATTCACATGATTAAGTTGTGTTTACCTGTTCAGTTCACTTGGTTCGTATCAACATTGCCAAGGCTACATGTCGCATTTGAGTTCTGGTTCACACTGGCATTCTTAACATTGGACCAAAACATCTCAATAAATTCACACACTGATCAGACAGCTTTTATGTAACATTTTTTCAACCAAGCTTCCATATCTTTTAGAAGAACGCTGGGCTGGGCTAAACACACTTATGGGATTTATTGTGAAGGTATTTTTATCAGCTCATGCCTCACAAAGAGCTCAGACAATATAATTCCTCCATTCTGCACATGCTGTAGGGAGACGGCGGTGTAATGGCTGATTATACTTTATATAATGATGAGAAGCAGGTATGCTTGAGTGTTCCGGCCTTTGGAATGAAATAATCAAGCAGAGTTTTTTTTTTAACATAGCTAGAATTATATTCGTTTCATAACTGTTACGTTAAGTTATGGAACTTAGATCAAATTGTGTTGCCTTCTGTGATGTCAGTCCCTGTATTTGGTCCGTGGTGCCTACACACGCCATGCCAGATTTCAAATTTTAAGTTGACCAAGAGTCACCTATTCAGGGGGTCGGAGGCCACTAAATGGTGCGCACTTGTTTTCGGAAAATGAAATGCACTACAGGAGCAGTAGTACCAGGGTTTGTTTTTAATCAAGCAAAATGTGCCAATTGTGAACACACCCTTAGCATGTGTTTAGACTTGTTCATTTCAGTTGGTCCAGGTCAAGGCAGAAAGTGAAAAGTGATACACTGTTGTATTTTAGTTCTGCTATGAATAATGTTCACACTGGCACTCATAGCACCGGACCAAAAAAACTTAGACACCTGAATAAATTAATGTACAATTCCAACAATTCTGTGTGCTGGGCTAATTGAATGAATGGAATAATGCTTTCACTTTTTTCACTACTCGTTGAAAATTTCCAGATAATTGAATAATGCTTTCACTTTTTTCACTAATCGTTTAAAATTTCCAAAGAATTGAATAATGCTTCCACTTTTTTCACTAATCATTTAAAATATCAGAGAACTGAATAATCTATCACTTTTTTTACTACTCGCATAAAATCTCAGAATGGAATAATGCTTTCACTTTTTTTCACTAATCGTTTAAAATCTCAGAATTGAATAATGCTTTCACTTTTTTTTTTACATGCACAGCAGTGGATTTAGAAAACATTCTGAAGCATGCAAATGTATTGCAGTTCTCTATTTAACCCACTCCTTGGTAGAACGCAACTCAACTTTGGCCATAAAAACAATAAAGTAAAAACAAAGCATATACACCATATGGTCTCATTGGACAATTTTCTCTTTTATTTTAATCCATAGCACCAGTAAGAAAAATCAAATGAAATGTAAAGAAAGGTTTAAAATGCTAAGCAATATTTAAAAAAGGACCCGAAAACATTTCCACAGGGTAACTCGTTACACTGAACGTGCTTAATCTGAATGAAGACAATTCGTTAGTTCTTGAGAAGTAGATGTGGAAAAGGCTGTTGCGAAAATCTTCACCCCTTATGGTGTTAACAATGTTAGTATTGTTACTCGTCCTGTTTTTAAAACTGAGTTAGTATTGTTAGTATTGTTACTCGTCCTGTCTAAAACTGAGGTAGTGTGCCACAATAGAACCCATCTCCCATGTCAGGTTTCTGGTGGTAAACGGAACAGATTCCATGTCTGCCCAATACACATATCCAGTCACAAACTAGTTAATTCCATTCGTTGCCCAATTTCACCAGTTTCACATAGAAGCACTTTGTAGTTCTAAAATTATAGACTGTAGGTCTTATGTTTCTCTATAAACTCTGCTTATTCCCTTTATTCTGTTCTTTACTCATATTCATTACTCCTCACAGGAATAGGCAGATCAGGTACTACACTGCTCACAGAAATTAGAAAATACAGTCAATTCCAGTTAATTGGACCACCGGTTAATGGGACCAGCCCCTTATTCGAACCAAATCCTAAAGTACCAAAACAAATCCTATTATATACGTGTAATTTTATTCGCTTATTTGGACCAAAATTTCCGCTTAATCGGACAAAAGAACGTGTACAGTATGTAATATCCGTGAAGAAACTCTTTGTCTCTGGCATCATTACCCGAAAACTCCCGAGTTTCTCCCCAGCCCTCTACTGCCACCTACAGGTCTTTGCCTAACATTTCCATTTACTACAAAAAAAAAAGCCTGTCAAAGGCGTGTCAGATCACACTGGATAAGTTCTTTAAACGTTGACTGGAATTTAGTAAGAACTTGTTTTTTAAGGTATTATTACTTTTATTACGGTTATTAGGAACAAAACAATCACGTCCCGATGTGGTCCCATTAACCGGATTCGACTGCTCGACTGCAAGGTTTTGAAATTAAGAAAAGGCAATGGAGTATGATGAAAAAAAATTGGGGAAGCACAAACAGGCACGAACCAGTCAGTTACCTTACTGGGTAACTGGAAAAAGCTTACATAGACGCGGGGAGAACATGCAAAATCCTGGAATCATCCCAGGGATCTCTGGAGCCGTTCAGGTTCGGGCCAGGTTCCGCCCTCCTGTCCGGCTCGCTCTGTCCACCTGCAGGATTTGGCGTTTTTTTGGCGCACCCTGTGATGTCGGCTACAGTAATCCTGTGTCGGGGTCACACTGGGCTCTAGCTGCTAGTGCCGCTGCTCCGGTTCCCCCCATTAGCGAGGCCATTTGTATACGACGCGGTAATTACACGGGCCCGAGCCCCGGGGCATACAGTGACCGATTTCACCTTTCAGAAATATACGATTCAAACACAATATAATTACGGGCGCGTGTTAAATGAGTAATGAAGCCCTCCCCCAAAAACCTTGCGCCCTGCGATTTCCATTCCGGCTCGCCATTTGTAAATATTTCCGCGCTAATTCTCCTCGCATTTATTCCTCCTCCGAGCAAGTGAGGGAATCGATTTCGCTCCGCCTGGCAACGGCTCTGGCAATAGCGCTGAATTCCTCGGCTTAATTCTTAACGTTTCTTTATTTATTTCCGCCTCCCGGACGGGCAGGAGCCCAGACCCGGGCTTTATGGATGCGATCGCTCCGGCTCCCCTCTGTATTTCTACATGTATTTATCCATTTTCACATTTAATAGAGCCTTTCCTCAAACCCTCTGTGTTGTTGCCGAAGTCATCATCGTTATTTTACGGCCTATTTCCAGCATTCTTCATTCGGCCCTTAAATGCGCCGCTGTGAAATAAACGGCCCCGGCCCCGCCGAGGCCCCAATCCATTTCTCCCTCCATTTCTGAATCAAGTGCAGCCTTTTTATATTTGAGATGAAAATGTCAGTAATTTCTTCCCGAGATGGATGACTTCTTACATTTGTAGCCAATAAATGAAAAATAGATGAGGCCCCAGTTCTGGCTCTTTTAATATTTAAGGCAATATTAAAGCTCTCAGGGCGAGCGTGGCGCTAGTTTTATTTAAGAGCAATAAGACTATTGGGTGTTGTTTGCTGAGCACCTCATGCATTTTGGATGGGCTTTTTCTCGCCTCTTTTTCTCGCAGGAAGTCCGAGGCGCCGGAAAATCGTTTCGTGTTGTTCGGTCGCTACAAGAAGACTTAAGGGGAGCTAAAACACCATTGATTCGCTCCCTCGGTGCCTGACGGGCGCTCCATTTTCGCTTTGGAAAAGCCATAGGCATGCGCACAGAAACGAGTATTAAATGTTTTATACTTTCTGTTACGCAAATCTGTTCCACTATTTACCTTAAATGCTCTATCTGGTACAGTGAAGTACTTTTCTTTCGGCATCAGCAGTTTCAAGTCGTGAGCTTTCTAATCTACGGCTAATTTGTACCCCTGAGGAAAGGAGCTTAAGTGTCGCTTGATGCCATCACGTCATATTTACACGCTGTCAGGTGGTATCGCTTCGTTTACGTTCTCTCTTACTCTCTGTACAGGACAGAAATTTGCAACCAAGTTTTTGGAAACAATCTACAACACAATGTATAGGTACTCAGCATGCGAAGTAATAATACGGTAAAAAAACAAGTTCTTACTAAATTCCAGTCAACGTTTGAAGAACTTATCCAGTGTGATCTGACGCGTTCTCTTGACGGACTGCACTTGAACGGAACCAAGAAAGTGGTGGGCGTGGTCACCTCCCGCTGGTTTTGCTCTTGTCAATGCAACTTTTTGGATTTCCTAAACTTTGATAAAAGTATAAATTCTTGATTCTCAATTCAAACCCTTTTCAACTGACGGAGAAGACGCAGAACGACCTTGAGGTTTAGAGTACATTAGAGTCCTTCGTGGAACCACAAAATAATAATAATAATAATAATAATAATAATATTAATGCTTATATTTATAAGCTGGCCTTGAATAAAACCATCAACCTTGATTGTTATGTTAGTCCAGATAATGGCATGTGGTTAGATTAGTTTACAGAAGCGTGCAGTGTTTGTGATTTACAGCGCTGTGCAAAAGTCTAAGGCCACCTTTAGATCAGGTCTTACACTCATGCAAGCCGCTTGTGCTGCATCAGGGATCAGGATTGGGCTTTTTGGAAGGGTAGCAGCCATGAAACCACGTTTTCAGAAGGGGGGGGCAGGGTGAAAAGGCGAATACGAGTGAAAAAGTGGATTATGGAGAGACGTTCGATCCAAGCCGTGGTCATTCAGTAACATAAGAATCGTCTTTTTTTTACTTCATGCTTCATTGTTGTAAAAAAAGAAGCTTTTTCGTCCAACTGTAGTTTAATGTGTGAGTGTTTTAAGCGTGTTTAAGGTGTTACGGAGTCATATGATTTCTGTAATATGACACAGGAGTGATGAACGCTGGGAAATGTAGTGAGGAAAAGCCGCTGCTTACGATGCATTTCACTTAGCAGAGATTCGTCCAATCATAAATCGGATCCCGTCTGTACGTGACATTCTGTCTGGGATTGGATCTAAAATCCCAAACCTGGATTCGTCCCTTAATAATCCCCTTTTCCACTAATCTTCATTCCAATCTTTGTGTGCTTTATTATAACTTGTCATTTCTTGGCTTCTCCCTTTCCCAAAAATCTTTAGAAGCATCAACTTGATAAAGCGAGGAGAGGCCATGATGAATCCTAATGCCCATGTCCTGGGTTTAATGCATGTATTTGAATAAAAAGACAAAATAAACTAAAGGTGGCCTGATACTTTTGCACAGGGCTGTGTGTGTGTGTGTGTGTGATATTTACGAAGTGAAATGACCCCTCTAGGTTAAGTTAGTACTGGACGATTGCCAGCAGGTTGAAGGTTCGAGTCCCCCTGGGCTTCACCAGAGTGGCGCTTGTGGAGAACTGTTGTGTCTCGGTGGTGAAGAAGAACGTCTGCTGGACGCTGTGAATGGAAATGGTTCCGGTTGGGAATTCAAAGTGTTGTTTTTTTTGTTCTGCTAACTGCTAACTGCGCGGCTCATGTGCAACACTTGGATAAAAGAGCTCTGTTGCTTAGGAGCAGGAGAAAGATGGTGAAAGGAGCCTCCGTGAGCTTGATTTAAGCTGTTCCGCGGTAATTTGTGAACAGTCGGAGTTCCTGGCTGCGCCACACAGCCCCGGACAAAGCACCGCGCTCGGCTCTTAATGCAGGTGTGTCGTAAACAGCTTTCAAAAAATGGAAGAAATTGTTCCAACGCTGGCCAGTGCTGCACGCTCGGAGCAATTTACGCCAACAATTACCGCCATTTCTGGTTCTGCCGAGGCCAAAAGTCACCAGGCCACCACCGAAAGAAAATTGAAACCTGGATGCACGGGGTTGGAACTAGGGCTGCTCTCATCACAGATACAGTAAAAGTGAGAGTGAGTGAGTGAGTGAGTAGGTGGGTGAGAGAGTGAGAGAGAGTGAGAGAGTGAGTAAGTAAAATTGAGAGTGGGTGAGTGATTGAGTTGAAGAGTGAGTGAGTGAGTGAGTAGGTGGGTGAGTGAGCGAGCGAGAGAGTAAAAGTGAGAGTGAGTTGGAGAGTGAGTGAGTGAGTGAGTAAAAGTGAGAGTGAGTTGGAGAGTGAGTGAGTGAGTGAGTAAAAGTGAGAGTGAGTGAGTGAGTTGGAGAGTGAGTGAGTGAGTAAAAATGAAAGTGGGTGAGAGTGAGTGAGTAGGTGAATGAGTGAGCGAGTGAGTGAGTAGGTGGGTGAGAGAGTGAGTGAGTAAAAGTGAGAGTGGGTGAGAGATTGAGTTGGAGAGTGAGTGAGTGAGTAGGTGGGTGAGTGAGCGAGCGAGAGAGAGAGAGTAAGTAAAAGTGAGAGTGAGTGAGTGAGTGAGTAAAAATAAAAGTGGGCGAGAGGGTGAGTGAGAGAGGGTAACCTAGTGTGTTGAAGAGTAAGTAAAAGTGAAAGTGAGTGAGTAAAAATGAGAGTGAGTGAGTTGGAGAGTGAGCAACTGAGTAAAAGTGAAAGTAAGTGAGTATGTGTGTGAGTGAGTGAGTGAGTAAGCTGGAGAGACAGTGAGAGTGAGTGAGTGATTGAGTGAGTAGATGGTTAAGAGAGTGAGTGAGAGAGAGACAGAGTGAGAGTTAGTAAGTGATTGAGTGAGTAGATGGGCGAGCGAGTGAGTAAGTTAAAGTGAGGAAGAGTAGGTGAGTGAGTGAGTGAGTGAGTAGATGGGTGAGCTAGTGAGTGAGAGAGAGACAGAGTGAGAGTTAGTGAGTGAGTGAGTGAGTAGATGGGTGAGAGAGTGAGTAAGTTAAAATGAATGAGTGAGTGAGTGAGTGAGAGAGTGATTTTGGAGTGTTCTCAGTACAGCAGAAACACTAAGATACTTGAGTAAATAACACTCCTATATCAGACTGATCTGATAATCAGACACTGGTCACTAATTAAGTAGAGTTTAAAGTGGAGAAGCAGATCAGCTCACAGTAAGAGAAGCTCCACATCACCATCTTCTAGCTTCATTACAACACTAAAGAAATCAAGAATAATCCTGCCAGATGTTTCCCTTCTCCTGATTTCATAACAACCAGATGTGATGAATGAAGCAAAACAATTTCCATCACTCTCTCACTCTTCCATCTTTTATCCGCTTACTGCTTTTTGGTGGCTCTAAACCAATGTGGATGGATGGATTGGCAACCTGTCCAGGGTTGTTCTTGTCTTGATCCCTGTGGGGCCAGCTGGGCACCGGCTCTCCTGTAACCCTGATCATGATTTTTTTTTTCTATTTTTCTTTGTTAATTAATTAGATCTGTTCTTTATTTTATTTTTTGAATCTTTCTATAATTTACAAATGTCGTCCTTACTTTAATACCGTCTTTTTCTGTCAGTGGACTGTCTGCTTCCTTTCTTTTTCTTTCTTTCCTTCCTTCCTTTTTATATTTATTTATTAATTTTTTTACTTTTTTATTTTTCTTTCTTTTTTCTTTCTTTCTTTTTTCTCCCTTCTTTTTTTCTTTTTTTTCTTCCTTCCTTTTTTTTCTTTTTTTCTTATATATTTTTTCTTTTTCTTTCTTTCTTTCTTTCTTTCTTTCTTTCTTTCTTTCTTTCTTCCTTCTTTTTTTTCTTTCTTTCTTTCATTCTTTTTTCTTCTTCCATTTTTTTTATTTTTCTTCCATTTTTTGTCTTTTTCTTTCTTTTTTCTTACTTTTTTTCTTTCATCCTTCCATTTTTTATTTCCTTCTTTCTTTCTTCAAATTTTTTCTTCGTTTTTCCCTTTCTTTCTTGTTTTTTCTTACTTCAGTTTTGTTGAATTGCTTTTTTTTTTTATTATTATTATTTTATTATTATTATAACATTATTTCTTTATCTCGTTCTTTTCTTTTTTTACATTATACAATCATGGTTGACTTTAGAATTTATTTTTTCTCTTTGTTTATTCATTACTTTCATGAATCATGTTTTTTTTTATTTTTCTTTGTTAATTAATTAGATTTGTTTTTTTTTATTTTTAAAATTTATAATTTAAAAATGTCTTCCTTTCTTTAATACCATCTTTTTCTGTCAATGGACTGTCTGCTTCCTTTCTTTCTTTCCTTCCTTCCTTTTTTTATCTTCGTTTCTTTTATTCTTTCTTTCTTTCTTTTTTTCTTTCATTTTTTTCTTTTTCTTTCTTTCTTTTTTCTTCCTTCTTTTTTTTTCTTTCTTTTTCTTTCTTCTTTCTTTCTTACTTTTTTCCTTCGTTTTTTCTTTTTTTCTTTTTTTTTAAGTTTGATTTGAATTGCTAACATTATTTATTTATCTCGTTCTTTCCTTTTTTACATTATACAATCATGGTTGACTTTAGAATTTAGTTTTTATCTTTTTTTGTTTATTGCTTTTTTTCTTTCTTTCTTGTTTTCTTTCTTTCTTTCTTTCTTTTTTTCTTTCTTTTTTTCTTCTTTTTTCTGCTGTATTTCTTACATTCCTTTACTATATGATTGCTTTATTTGTTCCTTTTTCTTTATTTCCTTTATTTATTACTAAAATGTATTGCTGTTTTTACTCTCTCCTATAATAAGGTCAGTTTATTGATTTTCCAGACTGCCCTGTTTTTTATTTTTTATTAAATAATTCTCTGTTTTTTTGTGACAGATTTGTTTATAAGTTGCTCCGTGTTTCTTTGAACCATCAGTATTAATTTGCTAACGATCAGAGCCCTCTTCTGGATGACTGATATTAACTCTAGGTTATATTCCAGGGTGGTACTGACAACCCCATACTGCTCCTCTGCTGTTGACGCCTCAGAGTTTTTATTAGCTTGTGCTATAGTCATTACTCACTGAGAACATTTGCTGCTATATCTGGGCGGGTGACATTTCAGATGACCGGAGCATGCGGTGTTCTGCCAAGCCCCATCGTGGCATCATGCCACAGACCACTAACTTTACTTTACTGGTACCACTGGCACCAATGGGGAGGTTCGAGGATTTTTTTTTTTATAGATTTGGCCAGACAGCTTGTTCCAGCGTTCCTCTGTGATAAAACTGTCTGTCTGTGCTTGACCAGAAGGTGCTTGACCAGAAGGTTAAGGGTTCAAGTTTCTGCACTGGCAAGCTGCCCCCGTTGGGCCCTTGGACAAGGCCCTTAATCCTCAGTTTTAAATAGTTTTTTTGGGATATGACTTCCACCTTGCTTTATCCAGTTTAGTGTCTCAGGGGACAGGCGCTTGGGGCCGGGGACCCCAAGACCGACCTTCTGTTCCTCAGAACCAACTGTGCTTGTATGTGGTGCCCAACTGGGGCAGAACTCGCTGCCGCCACTCAAACCCTGGTCCTTAAAAAGGCTGCCTGGCATATTATACCTTCATTTAGGCTGAACAGCCCTTAGAGACACAAATCAATCAATCAATTAATAAATCAATCAATCAACCTTTATTTTGTCTGTATACATTTATAATACAATTTACACTGCAGAGAATTTAATCGTTATCAAAAGGAATTTATATAAACTGAACGATAAAATGATGGACTATTTTATTCATATATAATTTTTGTGATTTATATGTTTTTTTTTATATATTTCTTATCCATTTTTTTATTTGATGGAACATTCAATTGTGCCAATATTTTTCTTCAAATACAATTATATATACATAAAAATGATAAATATCTAATAGAATAAATAAAAAATAAATTTCATATTACACAAGTGAATAAATGTTAAGTGATTACACGTATAAATAAAATATATAAATTAATTAATAAAAATATATAAATATAGTAAAATTAGTGTATATATATATACGTATATATATACGTATATATATATATATATATATATATATATAT
>JAUZSV010319594.1:0-37648 GCA_034780495.1 Parotocinclus cesarpintoi
CATTTACTACAAAAAAAGAAGCCACAAGTCGCCACTTAGCCACAGCAAAAGCGCGTCAGATCACACTGGATAAGTTCCTCAAACGTTGACTGGAATTTATTAGGAACTTGTTTTGTACAGTATTATGCTTCGCATGCTGAGTACCTATACATTATGTTGTAGATCGTTTCCAAAAACTTGGTTGCAAATACATTTTTCAATGAAGTTGGTAAGTAACAGTAGTTCTCGTTTGTACGTTCACTATACGTGTAAATCGCACAATAAAGGTTTAATAACATTTAATATGTTACATAGCACGTCCCATCTTATAACATAGGGCATGTTCGTTTAATCGGAACAGCCGGTTATTAGGACCAAAAACGATCGCGTCCCAATGTGGTCCCATTAACAGGAATCGACTGTATACGGATGGAACTACATTGACCAAATAAATGACCAAACGAAAAGCCCTAAATTCGTGAATGACCAGGTAATTTGAAAAAAAAAAGAAAAGAAAATACTAATCATGATTTCAACTGGTGTGGGTAAGACTTTGAGCTCTGCAACCAGCTCAAAATCTTACTCACGCCAGTCCCGCTTCTCCTTACCTAAAATAAATCTGTCCCAGAAAAGAAGACCAAAGGTTGCACGGCGTTCAGTGTATGACTGGCTAGCATATGACTTTGCGCTTGAGTTTTTCCATTCGTTTCATGAGAGAGAAAACAAGAGAGAAGGTACGTTCTATGTCAGTGAGTGGTTAAGGTTTAATCTGTGAGGAAAACAAAAGGTTTCTGAAGGGCAAATGGAAGACACGCACACACGAACAGAACAGCGTTCATCAACCGCGTAATGCGTTAGAGAGAAATTCAAACTCCACACACCAGCTGCCTAGATCATAACTGATCATAATGATCGATCAATACAGAACTTCACGATTTTGTACCTGTTTATTCCTTAAATAGCTAAATCATGGGCACAAACTGAATGTGTGCATCCCAAATTATTTCAGGACAAGATTTGGCTGGTTGAATATCACCGAAACACCAAAAACGACTCCAACTGAAGCTCTGTTGTCTGAACAAGACTTAAATTCTAAAGTTTCCTTTGCGATATCAGCTTCATGAAACCAGGTTGTACGTCTTGAAATTAAATCTGACAGTCATATGAAACGCATATGACATTCAACTTCTTCAGTTTTATTTGTAATATCGACTTAGTCCCGCAGGAGCATGCGAAGAAGGACAGAACAGTGCACTTGGTGACAAGGTCAGTCTGTCACTCCAGAATGGTAGATCATAAATGAACTGGTTGGTAAGTAAAATATCAGTCAGGTGATGTTTTAGTACCACGGTTAATCATTGGGAGTTAATCTGCTTTGCAGAGAGATCTCAATGTCTTATTCAAGGTTGCTCTCCCTCTCTCATAGCTGAGAAGAGAAAGTTACGATCGAGGGGGAATTGCGGCTCAGTCAGGGGTTTGCTTGAGCAAAAAGTCTGCAAGTAAAAATACAACTACAGATCATCTGCTGCCAAGAAGAAAAATCGAACAAAAACGCAGTGATGATGCAGTACAAGATGTATAATATGGAACAGAATACTGCGTCTGCATACAACGCCAGACCTGGCCGGAGGGTGATCCCTACCTATGCTGGTAGCTTAACTTATAAGCCTGCCCTGATTTTTACTTAAAATAACTTAATAAAGACAGTACATACTGAATAAAGAACCATGCTGTTGTACATGACCACATTCTAGTCATAAATTACAATTAATATGGAGCAAATATGCGTTTCAACTTCCAAAAATATGAAGGAGCGTAGCATTGTTTTGAACATACATGTTGAAAATATTGAAAATGGCAATTTGATCAGATAAAATGATAAATAAACTGTCAAGTTTATATCTGAACCTGATAGTTCCTGATTCCTAATCAAACTAAAGGCCTCTTAATTCAGAACACTTTTCAGAAGAAAATATTAATTGACAAGGCAGCAGTGGTAAGTTCTTTGAAAGATGTACTACTATTTGCAGCTGACCATTTTCTTGGCAGTTCATTAATTATCTTTTTTTTCCGCAAATATCAGACATACGTAAACCAGTCTGCAGTGTTAATTAGCATTCTCGATAAACACGATCAATCATTTTGTAAAATGTCATTTCTAGCCCACAGGAATGTACCAACAGTACTTGTACTTACAATTCTTCAATGCATAGACATTCATAATAACAAGACTATTACCTGTTGATTATTACTTGGCTTTCAACACATGACTACGCCATTGAGCGGCGACCCTTCAGGCTATGGGCGTTCTGAAGGTAAAGATGCCGGAGTAAAACACACACCTGTACAGGCCTCATTAGCTCACTGATGATGGAAATCCACACAGAAACAAAGCCATTTAAAGCCTGGCTGAGTTACTGGAGCCCCCGGGAGAGTTAACAGGTCACTTATCTCATAGCTGCTCACGCAAGCAGTCATGAAGGGCTATTAGAAGGTACTTGGTGCAGAATTTATGCAGGGTTTCTGAATATTTCATACGTGTAGATCCATTTTCCTGACCTGTTATGTACATAACCAACATATTGCTAGGATTTTAAATAGAATAAATCTGCCATGGAGACTTGCCACTTCAAAGACTAATAGTCTTTTCCAAACGGACCTTCACTTGAGATCCCAGGAGAGATATTTCCCTGGATATTTTATTTTGTGGTCTAAACAATTGTACTGAGTCACTTGTATGGCCTGGAAGAAGCACTTCACTTCCCTCATGTGGACATCACCATACACTCTTATATACCTATATATACAGTCATGGCCAAAATTGTTGGCACCCATAACATTTTTCCAGAAAATAAATGTTTATGTCATTTGTGTGTACATTGATATTTATGGCATTTAGCAGACACCCTTATTCAGAGCGACTTACAACTTATGCAATCCTACAATCCAAGCAATTGTGGGTTATGGGCCTTGCTCAAGGGCCCAACTGTGGCAGCTTGGCAGAGGTGGGATTTGAACCCTGGACTTTCTGGTCCAGTACCTTAAACGCTAGGCTACCACAGTCCCTTGTATTGGATCATGACAGAAAAAAAACAAAAAAAACCCAACAAAACAAACGTGATATAGTTTAATGCAAAACTCCAAAAATGGGCCAGACAAAAGTGTTGGAATCTTTTCAGAATTGTGGCTAACTTGCTAACTATTCTTCCACTAAAGTGTCACGTGAAATTATTATTTTTTTAAAATCAGATTTTACGTTTCCTACCCATGCTGGGTGCTCTACTGACGTAAGAATTTGCACTAATGGTTTGCAATACACCTTAAATAAATAGTGCTCACGTGCACAATGTCCTCAGAAATGGTACATATCCCGGGAACTATATATTTTTAAGCAATAAAAGCTTTTATGATCTGGAGATTTATTATCCTCAGGCCTTTGGTAGAACATGTCAATGGGAGAGAACCAAACAGCCGCACAAAGTAAACCTGGAACCTAACGTAATGCGAAAACGACGTTACTGAGAAAAAACAAAGTGAAATTAAGAAACGATTTATAGAAAACCACAACCGTCCTTCACTTAGTCTCACTTCCTTTCTAAACCTGCGTATTTAGAACAGCAAGCCAAAATGTCCAATATCCTTCTCTAGCAACGCTCCAAAAAATCCTACCAATCCTTTTATAATAAAAGATGTCAAGATTTATTTCAGATTTATACTGATATTATAGCACAGACCATGATTTGATACAACGGCTCAATAACTACTCGAACAACAAATTAATTTGCTGAATAACACAAACAAATTTTGCATTAAATCACAGCTTATGATGCACAACGGATGTCAACTGAATTATAGGAGCACTTCTGGTTTTTATTATAATTGTAATACAAATGCATTATTCGTTCTCTTTCTTATCCAATTAACCCAGGTCAGGGTTGCAAGAGAGCAGGTTGCTTCGAAGGCTGCACAAGGCACAGGACTAACCCTAGACAGGGTACCCGCACCTGGACACTCATACACACACACTCACAAGGGCCACTTTAGCATAATCAAGTGACCTTAAGCATATCTTTGGACTGTTGGGGAAAACCAGAGTACCTGGAGTCAACCATGCAGCATGCAGACTTCACACAGAATGAACCCCGACCAGTCCCAACTTAGGACCCACTCGTTGTGGGGTGATGGTGATACGTAGTGCTGCCAACTAACAACTAGTGTCCTGTTGACCGCAACCGTAATGACTTGGAGCGAAATCGACAGCTGACACAACACAATTCAGGACGTGTTAAGGAAAAGAGGGCTGAGTTCAAATGAGAAATCTGAGCCCTGAGATGGAAAAATAATCTACAACAAGCAGGTCATGTAGCTAAAATGAATTTGTTCTGGTGAGTTCTGTGCCGTGAGAGAGCTTGAGGTGATGTGATGTTTACGGTAGTCACAGCCTGTTTTCCTGTTAGAGAGTGAGACAGGAAGACAAAGGATAAGTGACAGATGAGATACAGAAGTTAGTATGTGAAAAAGCATCGTTCAAAGAAAGGCTAAACCAAATTCCGGCGAAACTAACGCTGATGAAAGAGCTACATAAAGTAGTGTGATGGAGTGGGTACCTCCATTTCGCTGTGGATCCAATCTAGTAGGCTGTGCACGCTGCTGTAGACGCCTGGGCGATTCTTGCGGCTACATCCCTCTCCCCAGCTCGTCACCCCGTAGAGATACCAGCGCCCATCTTCCTCCTGACACACTAGGGGACCTCCGCTGTCTCCCTAAATAGAGTGGCACCCCGTTAAACAAAGCAGCCAAGAGTGTCCAACGTATGCGTGTCACTGTGTTTGAGGGCTACCTGGCAAGTGTCTCTGCCTCCATCCAGATCTCCAGCACACAGCATGTTCTGAGTAACTTGACTATTGTAGATGGAGGCGCTGTTACAAACGGATGAGTCGATTATGTCTACTGCAACCTCCATCAGCTGACTGGACCCAAGGCCTGCGATGAAACAGTTGGACTTGTTTGTATACTCAATCCCAGTTAACGCATTCCCAGTCCACCGCCCCTGCTCTTTTTGAAAAGTAACAATGCATACACGAGTACACTTGCCTGCCCCTTCCTCTGTGGTGCCAAAGCCAGTTGTCCAGCACTGTCTGTCTGCAGACATGACGCAGTCAAACGTAGGAAGACACACAGGCTGGACTGTACCTACATCAGCAGAATGAACACTCAATCAGATGTTCCTCTAATAAATACTGTATGTTTGTACAACTTTCTTTATAGTATTAACAGTAGTATGGCACTTGTGTGTGTGTGTGTGTGTGTGTGTGTGTGTGTACTGACTGGAGAAGTTGACAGGCTGGCTAAGCTTTATCAGGGCGATGTCATAGTCATTGGTGCCAGAGTTATAAAGCTCATGCACAACGATGTTAGCCACGGAGAGCTGTGCTGGAAGGTTGTACTGGGAGATCATTCCCAAATACACATGCCAGTTACTAGGCGACTGCATGGAGACAGAGGTCCTAAGAGGAGGGAAGGACAACATCACTTCATCCATCTGTTCACCCATTTGGTGACGTACTTAATCCTTTGCTAGACCGTAAAGTAAGTTCCTGTTACTTCACGCAAGACTTGATTCATTACTTACCCTTCTGTTCAAAAAAGGCCCACCCCTCATATGTCCATCCACCAACATTTAGCCGTCTGCACATACCACATTATGTGTAGCTATTAATTCAGCCATGTAGCTGCCTGTCCATCCCTATTCACTTAACCACCTTTCCATCTACTCTTACAATGAACTGCCTTTCACATTTTTGATTCGACAATCTACTTCATACTTGGGAAAACAATGTGCAGCTGTCACGATGAAGTCATGGGCCACCAGCGAGCCTCCACAGACGTGTGAGCCCTGGAAGTGCAGGCTGACCTGCCACGGCCATTGGCCCAAACCAGCAACGTTGCCCCCAATGATTCGGGAGAGGGTCTCTGAGCGGCCACAGTCTAAATAAAGAAAAGGAAGAGAGTAAGCGGAACACCTAATGTTTTTAGCAGTGACATTTTAGGAAAGTATCGCCAGTTTGGTAGCCAATACAAAAGCACTCACCACTGCACTGGAGAAAAGCACTCTGATGCCCTGGACAGAGCGAACTAGAAAAAAAAAAACATTAAATCATTCCTGTCAAACCCCACACCAGTGCACAGTTATGTTGTATTTTCAAAGATGATTCACAGGAAGCTGGAATTCATGTAAGGCCAGAGGAAAGAAGCCCAACCCCTATAGCTTTTACCTGACTTTAAGATTTCCCTGTATGGTGTCCGCAGACCGTCTGTTTACAAAAAGAAACAATGACGAGGTGGAAGTTAAAGCTCCATACTGGTAAATCCTAGAACATACACACACACACACAGAGTGAGAGATTAGAACCTATCTACAAAAGACGTGATTTCTGATGCTCTGAATACATCGAAGAGTTTTTAACACACCCTCTGTAGCCAAGCTGCCAACAGGTCTGGTTGGCCAGTTCCTGATTCCAGCCATCAAAACAGACTGGGAGGAAGTCACTGGAGTTCGAAGTCAAGACCTGCAGTTCATTTCCCGCTCCGAACCTCACTGCAATCAGACAAATATCCAACGTTTATTGCCAATAACATTACGCTTCAGTATTTCCAGGATGCTTCTGAGATGGTACAGTTTGATTGACACTAACCACAGTGGGTCTCGTCACTGCCCTTTTTGCACTCGCTGTTCCCATCACAGAAAACGGCCGTGGATGGGCACGAACCCACAATCTCGCTGGACACCAACGACAGACCGTATCGCACTAAACACCGAACATGTCAGGCAGGAACGGGCAGGTAAACAGAACTATGTGCGTAAATAAGAGACAAGGAACATTGACCCACCTCCCAGCCAAATGGAAACCCCAATGAGAACCAAGGCAAACAACGAACCTCCTGAGCCATAGAATCGAGTTCTTTTATTGTGTCTCACAACCAGCCTCGTCTGTAGCAGGTCTGCCGAATAAGGGAAGTCAGACATGTTCTATATAAACGGATGTCAGAAGTAGTAGAAGGCTTGGTAGTGCAAAGTCTTTAGATTTAGAGGTGGACTTAAACGTTGAGATGCCTCCTGGTCCTTTTTGGTTGGATTTTCATAATATTTTTCTCCTATTTAAAGCCCTGAAGTATCCTAATTTAGCTTTTAGGTTAGGTGTGATGCAGAAGCAATCTTAGTGCAACCCTGAGCAAGGAAAAGACAAAAACGTTTCTCTTAGTTAGGAGGCGGGGATAAAATGCAGCGTAGCTCTTTTCCTTGACTTTGTGTAGCGTTATGTATTATATTTTGGGTGCTACGCCATTGTTGCGCTGGTTAGGAAATGCGACCACAAACCTCACTTCAGTATTAACTCACTGTTATTTCTTGTGCCTCGTCGTCTTTCTTCGCAAAGCCTCTTAAATGTTTTGTTTTCTCTTTTCTAAGCCTCCTAAAATATTTCTTACTCCACACACTATTTTAACTTGGTTCTCTTTGAGGATTTATGCCTTATGAACAACTTTGACCTTTACTAGGATCTGCTCTCGCACACTGGATACGATTTTACATAGAATTTCACAGCTAGAAGCAACTCTTACCCTAGTAACATCGACCATAATTATATATCTCCATCATCCTTGTGGGTTTTACAACAACCAAACATTTGACCAATTTCTCTATACACACACACACACACACACACACACACATGTTAAGGTATTGCTATCAAGCCTTATCATCTACAAAGTAAGCTGAGAGAATTCATAGTGTTTCTTGGCTTATAGGGATACGTGGTGTGTGTGTGTGTGTGTGTGTGTGTGTGTGTGTGTACAACCTGTTTTCTGTATGGGCGCAGTAACAGCTTGAGGAATATTGGGCTCAGCCACATGAGTAAGAGGATGGTTGGTGTAGCAGGGCACAGCAGGAGATGTGTGCTGTATTGGCGGGAACAACACATACGGAGGAGGGGGGTCATCAGGCTTCACCACCAAACAGTATGGCGGTGGATTCTCAAGGTCCTGAGAGAACAAAGCGCCTTTCTGTCATTTGTACCACTTCAGAGCCACAAATAAAAGAACATAAATATCACGTAAGACAATAGGGGACGTATCCGCCAGCATCGCAATCTCAGCTACGTATAATGTACAACAAAACAGCACGCCTCTTACGTTCCTGAACGAGCCGTGTGACATTGCCGTGTGCACGAGGTTATACAGGCTCCGGCTTGATGTGGAAACAAACATGATGTATCATACCAGGCAGTTTTTGTGTTTGTGGTGCAGCACACAGTGCACTGTTACCGAAAACTACTCTCCGATCATTTTCTAATAACGGGGACAGAACGGATTCTCATACGGGATCATGTGATCTCGAAGCTTGATGATCTTTCTTTATATATTCACTACAGAGTATTCAAAGTAGGGTGTGCTCCATGTTTCCTCTATAATAATCAGTTAATTGTTGTGTGCAGGCTGGTAGTATCGAGAAGATCGGTCACTTTGCAAAGAAACGGTCCAGGCTGTTGCCGGTATAAACAGCTCGACAACCAACTTATTTCAAGATCTGCAAACTAAACTAAAATTAGGAATATAAACATCAGGACAAACTTCCACAAGCCGTCCACAAGAGGCAGAAACCAGCTGAGGTAGCAGCACAAAAACACACTCAGCAGACCTTAGAGGAATCGTTCTGTAAAAAAAGAAGTGCCTTACGACTAGAAAGGCAACCTGTTACATCAGGAACAAGCCGTTGCCGATTCAGGACGCTGAGCAACCTTTGAATACCTTAAAAAAAATTCTTCAGTATTATAATTCAAATTATCGTCTAATAAGCGTTATCGACCAAATCTATCAACAAGTCAAAGTGCTGCTGCTTCACAACAGAACATTCTAAACTCTGGATCCGTGAGTTCTAGACTTTAATGCTGTTTTAAACACAAGCCGATTCTTTTCTAAGATCTGGACATGTTTACAAGAGAAGATCTCGAACAGGGTGAAGACCAGAGCTTTCCCCAGTTGATCCTGCCGTAGCTGCCTGGTCTCTCAATTAATATTTATACAATTTTCACATGAGGCTCTTTTTCATTTCTGCTTATTTATAACTCCAGACATTTTTAGTGTCTCTGACCAATGACTAAATCCAGTGGTTCAAAATGAATCCATTCTCTATAACTCGTTACTCCATGTGTATTATTGGGTGTTTTTTTGTTATCATGCTCTTATTACATCTCCACAGACCCCTGAATGGGTCGCCAGACTTTGACGTTGAACAGGATTGAACCCATGGCCGTTTACCAGTAAGATTAAAACATTTCTTCCATATGACCCACTGACTGATCCCCGTTGAGTAATAATTATCCTCATTAGCTCTTGTGGTCATGTTTTTGGTCTGCAAATTTGTCTTTCGGACAAGGAATCGGTTTGGTGTTTGAATCTCTGAACAGAGACTAATTCACGTACAGGTCTCGTGCCAAAGTTTGCATTGACGACTAAACAGAAGGACAAAGTTTTCTACAGCAAACAAAGGTGAACATGAGATTTCTGAATATTGTAACACATTGGTAACGAGGAAGTTATGTTCCGAGACTTCATCTGCTGAGCTGAGACAACGTTTATCAATAGGGTTTGATTTTGCTCGATTACAAAACCTACTACAATGTGAACTGAACCTCATCACCTAGAAGGGATTGTAGGGATGTAGTTCAATTTACATCCTAATAATCGTAATAATTAACCCTGTTTTTGGATCTTTCCTGAGGATCTTTGCCGCTCTTTATTTATTGGAAGTCTAAGAACATGACACGTACCTGCCTGCTGCCCTCTATGCCCTCCATCATGGGGTGTGATGATTAAAACAACAAGACTGAAAGTGCCAGGCTGTAAAACCTCCCGCGTTTTGCTACGTCTCTCACTCCCTCACTTGACTGTGGACAAAAAAACAAAACACAGGTCCAACACTTCCCTAATTATCCCATTTCTCTCCCTCGTCATTGTCTCCAGCCCCCTCTGCCTAGTCAAACTGGTTGGACAGGCAACCTTGGTCATCAGGCTTGCTTTAATGTGTAAAAACACGATAAGGGGTGTGGCACTGGCCCACATGCCTCCATCACAGGGTGTCATGCGTTCGTTTTGGGGCCTAAATCAGGATTCAGACTGATGCCATTTCCAACCGACAAGGACAAAGTCAGTGGAAGAAGCTGAAATATTAATCAACAAGCTAGAATGAATGATAGAACCTAAAATAATACACAACTTACTATTCAAGAAAGCATTTTTACTGCACTTGATTATTTTTAAATAGCAAATTTGGTGAAATTGCACGATCTATTCACAATATGGCAGGATGCTGCAAACAAGGCCGAATAATTTACCTCGCTTTAAGTAGATCATTTTGAGTTATGAATAAAATACAATATACATTTCTACATGAATTAATTCATTTCTTTTTTGAAAATATCAGAAGTTAGGACATATATCACACACAAAATGATATGAACTGTATTATAGTATTAAGCCTTTGTGCCCAAAATAATTTACTGCCACCAGATGGCGCAAAACAAACGACTGTCAGCGGTCTGTTGATAAAGCAAAGGTTTTAAATGGCAGAAATGTGTTCGTTTTATGTAGCTATAATTTAAAGGTAATCTTAAAAATATTGGTGTTTGTTTTGTAAAAATATCCATTATGTTTATTTTTTCCTTTATTTACCATTATTTAAAGAAGAAAAATTTAAACTTAAAAGGTTTGTGTTATTAAAAATGATCATTATCTGCACATAGTAATTTTAAAAAAACAACATAAAACAGGAAATAGTACTTTAATGAACAATAAATGATTTTTATTATAATAAGATTTTGAAATGTCACAGTTTTGCCACTAGATGGCGACAGACGAACAACATGCGATACAGACGCTAGCTGGAGGAAATATCTTAGCATTGCATGACCTGTCTGAACTTAGACTTTTGCTTATTTTATGTATTATTTAATGTATGTATATTTCATATTTAGGTTAATTGTTAGTGTTTTATTTGAATTATCCGTTATCTGATTTTTTTAAATCTACAAATATTTTTAACCCAGTTTCACCATTTTATGTTTTATCTACCATTTGATCTTTTAGCATGTTTAAAGTATGAAATAATCATTACCTGATTATAGTTGTTTTCACAAACTTTCCCCAATTTTTTTTAATATTAAAAGCGAAGACATTAATTAAAGGATTACATTTATATGAATTTCACCATTTTGCCACTAGATGGTGCCAGTTTACACTGTCGCCATCTGGTGGTAAAATAGTGACATAGCATGCCGTGACTTAAATACTGCAGTAACCTGCATACAAGCAGACTTTTTTTTATTTAGTTTTTCAGTATTTTACATGGGTTAACTTTGAGTGGTTAAACTTAACTTGCCTAAAATACAGAATTATCTTCCATTACAGGTAGAACTCTGCTTATTTTTATTAGTTATACAACTTTGCGGATTTTCGTTCATAAACCAGGGAACACTATATCCTAATTATTTTACGTAACATGTGTATTGTTTCACATTTCGCCACCAGATGGCGTCCAACGTAAGAGAAATAGTAGCATTGCATGGGCTGCATGATGTACTGCAGTGTATTGCATTATATGGAGCTTATTTTAAGTAGCGAAACTTTACATTTAGGTTTATTATTAGTGTTTATTCTATTATCCTGTATGGTTTATTCATTATTTGTTTCCCATTAACCTATTGTCAATCATATAATTTTTAAACAAAAAGTCGCCCAAACCTTACAACTTTACAGCAAGAGCTAACGCACAAATAAAAAAATGTTCTAGTAATTTTCTGTAGTAATGTAAACATTCTAGTAATTCGCCGTTTTGCCACAAGATGGCGCCAGACGCAAAAAGTAAAGAAATGTCGCTATCAAGTGGTAGAAACGCAGAATTGCATGACCAGCCTGAAATATTGCAGTATCCTACATCAAAATAGATAATCACGCTCTGGTAGATCATTTTTATTTAAATACTGTTCTCATTTAATTGTTTCTTAAAAGCATTTTTAAAATGTATTATTATTTATTTGAATTTAACACATCGATTTTGTATTTTCAAAATGTTTTATATTCATTTTGTTGGATTTCATAGTTGTTTTTTATGTATTTATTTATTCATTAATTCCTTTATTTAGTTTATCTTGCACAAAACACAAAAAGTTGGCACAGGGAAATTAAAAAACCCAAAATAATGATGTGATTTTAGGTGATGTCAACAGGTGATTATAACCATAATTTGGTTCAAAAGCAGCATCCAGTAAGAAAGAGTCTTAGAGCAATGATGACCAGAGAATCTCCAGTTTATCACCAAATGTGCACAAAATGTTCCCCAAAGAAAGATTTTAAGGGATTTCCATATTTCTCCCTCTTCAGTGAATACTATTATGAAATTATTTAAGTCATCTGGAGTTATTTAAGTGCATAAAGAGCAGGACACAAAGCTAAAATGAAGAGGGGTGATCTCCAATCCCTCAGACAGCACTGCATTAACAACCTAAATTCATCCATAGCAGATACTGAACCAGAAACCTATATCAAGCTCTATAAAATAGAGTTACATTCATAAGTACCACCTAAAATGTTATTGTGCAAAAAAAGTCTCATGTTAAAAATGTCCAAATATGACATCGACCTCTCTGGGCTCAGAAAAAGGATCAGTCAGACGGTTCTGAGGAACCAGTCCAAAAGTCAGGCTCTGTCATGGTATGGGGTCGGGTCAGGGCCCTTGGTAAAAGTCATTTGCACTTCTGCAATGCAGCAATGCAGATTTTAGAGCAATGCGTCCCGGGTTGTTTTTGAAATGTGTTGCAGGAACACATGATTTTATGAACCAATTAAATAAATTTGACCAGAAAGAAAACATGATTTAGGATTGTATTTCTGCAATATAATACTCACCCAGGTTAAAAAAAAGACTTTTTTTATTTCACGGCTAAATATTGAGCTCGCAATGTTTTGGATTTTTACATTTCCTACTTGTACACAAACCAAAAGAAATAAGCAACATATTTGTGTTGTTACGTGCTGAAAAAGTTCTTATTTATGTCATATTATAATCTTTTTAAATGGCCTGCAGTGTTAGAAAACAAAGGCTCGTGCCCTATATAATTTTTTACCCTAATTATTGCACTAAATAGACAAAGAATTTAAGTATGTGTGTGATTTGCCAGGACGGGACAGCACTGCAGAAATTAAAACCAGACCGTTCAGAATTTTCAGGTGGGTCATATCAGGCTGAGAAAATGCCTGATAAAAAAAATCTCACCTGGTCCTACAGCAGTGCTCAAACACAGCCCTGAAACACCATGAAGCTCCAGCTCATCATTTGATGTGCCTCTAATTGATCATCTGACACTCCTGTGATTAATCAGTGCACCATTAGACCAGCTGTGGCACATTGGGAGGTCATGCATGCCCATTGGTTGGATTTTGTTTGTTAGTCTCAGCCTAAAAGCCTGTGCTTCTACAGAAACAAGAGAGCCACAGTTTGATCTCCAGCCCCTCTGGGAAGCACAGCGTGACAATGCCGCTGAGGTCGAGGAGGCTGCCCAAGTTACAGACAGAAAGGAAGAAGAGGTTGAAGTTGGTTCTGATCACCGTCTGCTGTGTGCTGCTGTTGTTGGCAGTCCTGGCAGTGGCTCTGTACCACAGTAAGATCGTTACAGCTTTAAGTGTGCGACTGAGTGCCTTTATAGTCTAGTGTGTTGACACGAGCAGTCAGAGCACTGGTGTTAGGCTACAAGGTGGTTTTTATTAAAAAATTTTAAACGTGTGTAACTGTGCATGTACAAGTCATGAACAGCTCCTCAGTCTATCTGCTACAGTTTGGGAGAAAGGGCAGTAACTCCAAATAAACTCCAGACAAAACATTTTAACCACTGGATGGAGAGAGTACAGTGCAGACTAGGTAAGGGTGCCTGTGGCGGCACCATAGGATGATCTTAATTTTGGCTTAATCTTCCTCTGGCACAACCAATCTTGAACTGCAAGCTGCTTTCAGTCTGCATTTCCAGAAACGAGAAATCCAGCTCCTGGGACGTCTCCAGATGTTTCTGAGATGGAGAGCGAGCACCCCCCTCTTTTCTCGTGAGCTGGGTTTACTCTCCAAAGATTCTACTATAATTCTGGTTATCTACATCTTCTCGTTTTTCCAGCCGTCAGGTTTATTAACGCAGAATTTTACTTCTGCGCTCGATCCCTGTCGTTTATCCGCAAGGGGAATGCATGCGACTGTCCTGACAGAGCGGATGAGTTCAACTGCGTGTCCGGCCTGCGATCCAACGCCACTTATCCAGGTACACCAGCACTCAAAACGTGCCTGAACACTCGTCAGCAGGTGGGCACACACAACCCCGAGCAGCGTTCTGAAACACTGACTACGTAAACCATTCCATTTAACCTGTGTGTTGTAGTGAGGCTGGTGGGCAAAAGCTTAATACTGCAGGTGCTTGTTAACAATAGGACCTGGAACACGGTGTGTGCAGATAACTGGAAAGCCCAACACACCCGATTTGTGTGCCAGCAGCTGGGGTACACGCAGTAAGTACCCCACTATTTTCACAGGTAAAGTGGCCACATCCCAGACATGGGAAGGCTCCTGAGTTTTTGTGTGGTGTTCTTATTTAGTGCAACATGCATACAAGGTATTGTTGATGGTATTGCCCCATCCAATCAGAGTTCTTATACTTGTGATATGTTACTTTTCATGTGGTGTTTGTAGATGAGCTGTTCCTCCACAGAAACTTCTGAACCGTTTAAGTTTTGGTCAAGGAAAATGGGGCAACTGCTTTTTGTTTAGAAATTGACACATGGAGATTTAAAATGGGCCTACCTGACCGTTTACGGTCTCAAATGAGCCAAACCAAGACGGGCAAAATAGTTTAACACTTGTCAACATGTACCGTTTTGTTGTAGGAGCCCACGGAGTATCCAAGTGCCTGTTAAGAGTCTGCATCCAGACCTAAAGGTCAGGTACAGTGCTCTCCTTAATGAATCTCATGAAGCGAGTGCAAGCTTTCAGCATGTCCACACTGTGAGGTAAATCAAGCTTGTACGACCTAAAAGACTAGAATGTGTACTAAAAATGTTATGTCCTTTTAGAGATCAGTGCAAATCTGGCTCGGTCATATCCCTGTCCTGCTCAGGTAAACGGGCAATGCCTGGTTTTACGTACACATTTCTGTAGCTGGTTTGGTCAGACTGGAAGGTGTAAAAGATCGGGAGCGTTTTTGCTGCACGGTGGTCAAGTTCCGCAGGTGGCAAAGGTAGGGTTTCCACAGGAGACCTGGGTGTGTTTGTGTGCACGCAGACTGTGGGGAGGTGGCAGGCAAGGATCGGATCATCGGGGGAGCAGACGCAGCAATCGAATCGTGGCCGTGGCAGGTCAGTCTGCAGCGGGACAGGCAGCACGTCTGCGGAGGATCGCTCATATCAACACGATGGGTCATCAGCGCCGCTCACTGCTTCATCGGGTGTGTAGGCAAGCGCAATTAATGATAGAATCACAGTCTGTTATTGCCGAGCGAAACATGGTCGCCAATAACGCATACGCAGGCTCTTATCCAGCCCTCGAAAGGTCCAAGAGGTTCCAGGCAGAAACCCTTTAGAAGGGCAAATATGCCAGTCTCACCCAAGGTGTTCTAGGGGAACACATCCGTGAAGGTATTTAGCAAAACCACACGTACTCTCATTTCTCTTAGGCAAACAAGGGAACCGAGCATGTGGCGTGTGGTTTTGGGCCACACCAGCATGACCTCATCTGGGGCCGTTTCTGTGGAAGCCATCGTGCTCCACCAAGGCTACAGCACCGTGTCGCACGACTACGACATCGCTATGCTCCGGCTCGCCTGGGACGTCATGCCAGGAGGTGCCCCATCTCTAACTCCATATCCGTCAAACCCATATGGGATGCTGAATTAAAAGCCTTTAAAGTTTTCATACCAACCTTTTGATTTCTATGTTTAGAATTAATTCACCCAGTCTGCCTTCCCCCGTACCAGCTGTCAATCAAAGAAAGGGCTCAACTGGTTGTGACTGGGTGGGGCCTGCTGCATGAGAATGGTGAGTGGGTTAAAAAAGGGGTAAATTAAACATCTGTTTGAGTATTATAATAGCCCAAGTTCTCCGATCTACAACTTTTAGGTGACGTGTCAAACGTTCTGCAGAGAGCCACAGTACCTTTCATCGACAGAGCCAAATGTTCCAATGCGTCCATCTATGGGTCAGCCATAACTCCCAGAATGCTGTGCGCTGGCTTTCTCGAAGGAGGGGTAGATTCCTGTCAGGTACTTTATTCACCTTATTCGTGTGTGTGTGTGTGTGTGTGTGTGTGTGTGTGTGTGTGTGTGTGTGTGTGAATGGATCGAGGATCTGATATGCACCTCTTCATAGCCATTTCTCTGGTTGCACCCTGGAAGTCTTTTATTCAGAGGTTATCTCCACACACAAAATGGACCAGGGCCTCACACAATGGCTCTCCCACACCTAGGGTTAATACCCAGACAGTAAGCAAAGTTCAGGATCGACGGAAGTCCATCATCATTATACGGAGGAGACGTTCAGGCGGGAAAGATTTATAAAAATCAATCAGTCATCTCCAGTACTTAAAAGGGAGTAACTGGCCAACCAACTGCCGTTTGTTTCAATTTGAATAACGACCTGTATTAATGCTTAACGCTGCTGTGGGTTTTTCCATTAGTTGCCCAATTAGTACTAGGTTGTCCTTTATGTCCATCTTGCCCTCCAGGGGGATAGCGGGGGTCCACTGGTGTTTCTGACTACCCGGTGGCACTTGGTGGGCATCGTGAGCTGGGGAGCCGGCTGCGCCCATCAAGGCCACCCTGGAGTTTACACAGACGTCAGGGAGCTTCTTGACTGGATTTATCACATCATGGACGTGAGTATGTCGTTTCTGATCTTGGGAACAGGATCCATGCTATTGTGGAATATGCTAATGAGTAGGCTGTCAAATGGAAAAAAAAGAAAAGATGACCTGAATCCTTCTTCCCTTGCAGAAATACCATTGATTCACACAGGAGTCGAAAGTAAGCAGCATCTATTATTTAACTCAAGATCACAAAGGCATCATGGTCGAATGCTCCTGTAATGATGAAAAAATAAACAAAAATAAGTCATGCTGACATTATACATTACAGTAATTGCTTCTGCAGTAACTTTTTTTTTTTGTCTTTTAAAAACCTGGTGTGATGCAATTAGTTTTACTTTAATATTGTAACTTTTAAATGATTGGCTCCTTGTCTTGTTGATCATTTGCCAAATGTTGAATTTAATAAAGATGTTGTGTTCCAGCTCGTTAGGTTGTTCTTGGTAACTCTGTGCTTTGATGGGAGTTCATAATGAAATTAGAGAAAGGAGGAGAACTTGCCAGCCTCCAAAGAACCCGGACAAATGCCAGCTGATTTTATTCAAAATCTTTATTTTATTTTTTTTAAGTTTTGCATTAGCTAACAAGTCTAAATGACGACTGGATGGGTCCATAGCCTGAAACAGATCATCTGTTAAGACTACAGAAAGGATCCATGCATTCATATGCACTGAAATCAGAATCAGAGGTCAGTTTGGCAACAACTGAACACAAATCGCTTCACTTAATCACGCCAACGTATCATTCATTAGCACAATCGTCCTGCCAAGCGCTCGTCTGTCTGCCAATTTACACAAATCCCATAAAAGTTCACTGTAACTGATAACTCGGATACAAAAATGACCTCAGGTAAAAGTGTAGTAAATATTAGCAGACGTTGATTCTTACCATATAATGCTTTAAACTAATTACAGTATACAGTTTAATTCCAACTAATCCCAATCGGCATCCTTATAATCTAGATCAATCAAACATTGATGGTTTTAAGTTAAAATATCTGACAATATTTGATAAACAGTCATTGACGTTTGGAAATGTTGCATAATCTTAATGTTACCATAGATATTAAACATCTTTGCTCCTACTGAATGTTACGTATTTTTGTCAATCAACTTTTCACCCGACACACCCGCCACCATAAACGCTGGAAAAACTGTGCATATGTTATATATTTAACTGTTATGATTTTAAACTTTTGCATGAAAAAGCCTTCGTTGAGTAACCTAAAGTTGTTTTTGCATCGCTTTTTTGAAGATTATATTAACTTCTAGTCAGTACTCGTAGGTCAGAACAGCTGTATTGAATTGATCTGAATTGATTCCTTGTACTCATCAAGTATGGGCACCACTCAAACTTGCATAAGAGCTAGAAGTAGATTTCCTAATCATATTTATATGTTGTTTGGATGAAAATACTGCTAACACATAATATAAAATGGTTATTATACACAAAGTGCAGTTTAAAAAATGGCCAAAAGGTCCACTGGAAGGTCGTGGGACTATCTGAGAGCATGTCTATTGCTCGTCCAGCAACTCGCAAATAATACTATTTAAGGCAACCGCTCACAAAACTGATCATATGATCTGGCACAATTTCTTTCTACCAAAAACAGAAAAGTTACAGCTCGCCCATTAAAAGAGAAAAAACAGGTCATCCTGTTTTACGCCTGCTTACCCAGTTCAGAGTGACAGGGTCGGTTTTGAGCCTAACCTGGAACTCAGGCAGGGGTACACTTTATCTGGAGAGGGTGCCAGGCTGTTGCAGGGCACTTGCATACTTACTCACTCGCACACATCTTTGCAATGTGGAGGAAAACCAGTTGGAAACCAATGCAGACGTGGAAAGAACATTCAAACTCCATGCAATCAAACCTGGTTATCTGGAGTAGTGAGGCTACAGCTGAAACCCCTGCGCCATGTTTATGGTTGGCAAAAGTCTTTTTTCATTTTAATATATCAAATTAGTCTTTGTATTTAATCCTTATTCTTCGGTAAACTTGAATTCAAATCTATTTGCGTCATTTAGCTTGAATAACTTGAATAAACGTTATAAACTTGAAGTTGATCAACGTAAATAACTGGCTAAAGACTGATTTGACAAGATAATCTGCTTCGCCGTCAGCTTTCTTCTGGTTGTGGGTTTGGTTTACAGCTACAGTTCTGTGTGTTTATTGCTAAATTGTCACAGTAATGCAATTTTAACCTGGCCTTACATCCATTCATGCAAAGTTCTCTTATTATTTATGGCCCGTCACAATAAAACCTGCTCGCGCTAAGCCATCTGTCTATGTTAGATCCGAGCGATACAGAACAAGCACTACTTTTATAAGACCATATAAGGCAGGAGTGAGTGAGGTTACAGCAGGTTTAATGTTCTAAGCAAGTCAAGAGAACAATCGGTATAATTTGGTATAACATCTTCCGTGTCACGTTAGTTCAAAGCCGGTGTGAGTTCAGTGGTCGTTATAAGATCATCACCCTCTGCCAGACAAAGCACGATCAGGCAAATTCGACGACAGACTTTGCAGTATCACATGTTCTTCAAGTCTGACTAAGCACTGAATTTAAAAGTCATTAATTAAGCAACACTGGGACGTTTGCAAATGGCAATTTATAGATTGTGGTAGTTTTATACGAGTAAAGCTGTAGATTCTTTCCTAAGCCTTTGCTGTTTTACTCGGCATTAAAACATGCTAGCAGTGTATTATTCTACATAGAAATTGTGCATAGGTAAAAAAATAACTTTTACGTCTAGGTTTACGTCAAATTTAGGTCGCCTATCTATCTAATCTAATTGTATACACAAGTGAAAAGCAACAAAATAGAAGTACTTCCTTATGGACTAATCTTTTTAAAAATCTACACCTTCGACTTATTGCATTTCATACAGTTTAATTTCTCTGCTTAAATTAGACCAAGGTCATTTAGACGTTGCTGGACAGGACCTTAGAAAACTAAGGTCACAAACTACGGCAAATTGATATTTGATTATTGGATTGTTGTCCGGGATCCGATCATAAACGTAAATGACACTCAAGTAATCAAGCAATACTGTCTATAATAATCTGTCTATATAAACAAAGTTTAAAAGATGAGCGCTCACGCTTCACCCCTGTATATTCTGCTATTTAACCTGGATTTATCTAACATTATTTATCCGAAGCTCATAATAAATCTCTCTTGAGGTTCTATTGCTTATGGTACAGGTTATTATATTAGATAAAATATTATATCATCATCCTAATGCCCTGCAATGAAAATGAAATGATGAATATTGTTCCTTTTTCATCAGCAGAAGATCAGGGCGAGCTTTCTTAGAATCATTTCCGTGATGGAATTCTAAACTAATTTTGTCGACAGAGATAAATCGACCATGACCTGACCTCAAACTGACCTCAAATGAACAGAAGTGCAACATTCAAGTACACAAAAACCAGTATATTACCGACTGTGTATTAATAGCAAATTCATCGCTTGTTAACGAAGCCTGCGCCGATACGCTATCATGCTGATTCTAAACGCGTTTGTTGCCTGAAAGCATTTACAAGTCGCTCACGAGACGCTAGTACCGATGGGCGCGTTTAAACGAGGGTAGGATTAGAAGGTGCTGTAGGCCTACAAACTGAGTACATTTTCCTACTGTTGAAGCCGGCTGTTTTAAAAACGTGGGCTATTATCATGCTAGAAAGCATCGCTTTATATTTCGAAGCAGCAATTGCAATCCTTCTGTTTGCTACAGATTGTCAAGTATTCATTTGTGAGGTTTTTTTCCCCCCATGTATATGTTTATGTATGTTTTTGCATTCGATGTATATATTTTTTTGGAGTATTGCATTGCATTTATGTAACCTCCCACCAAAGGGTGGTGACTTAAGCATCAGCAGGCACCTGGTTTCACTGGAAGCAAAAAAAAAAAAAAAAAGGATGAATATGCAGTCTTGTGCAAAATTAGGGCACCTCTGGTCAAATAACATGCATCATCTGAACTATAGTTTACAAAAGCAAGAGCAACATTTTCCCCCAATAGGTTTTAAACGAATGTTTTAACATTTGCAGAACTTTGCTATATTTATTTAGGGTTTTTTTTAAGCGCAAACATGGGGTACTCAATATTTTGCATAATATTGTAAGCAATAATTTAAGAATAAATAAAGCAAAGACATCTTCTCAGTTAGCCATGTGTACCACACGTATCAAATAGATAAATATACATTTTTCTAACGATCCTGAAAAAAAAATAGAAACAAAAGAACCCTTTCCGAGATGTGTGTGACGGATGTTAGTGCGTCGTGCCAGTCTCATGCTTTCTTTGGTGTGGGTTTGGGTGTCGCTTTGGAGCCTGAAAGGCCGTGTTCTGTGTTATCGATCCCTGAGGATGAGACAAGGCACTCCTTACTGTAGACCAAAGACAGAGAGAAATCGGTGTTACATTTACCCCAAAATGTACTCCCAATGCATAGTTTAGCAAAAAACAAAAAAACCCAGACACAATTGTTCCTCTGCTTTGGTAATACAACTGCTTAGCAGAGGCCTGCTCAAGGTATGGATGCTTCCTTAGCCATCAGGCAGCAAACTAGGTAATGGATGTGTGTGCCGCCCAAATCCTTCTTAAGCTGTTCTTGTAGCGTACGCATTCAATCATTAAGAAATTACTGGATAAGACTGGACACCGATTAGTAGTCGCCTTGAGCCATTGTTGAGGTTCACAGTAAGCTTTAAGTCTGAACCTTCTCTTGCTTCAGGGACTTGCAAGCACCGTCGACAAAGCGCAAACCAAGGAGGCTAATTGTGCCGAGTTTTTTTTTGGTTTTTTTTTGCTGAACCCTTCAAAGCAGCACTACAGCCCGAAAGATGTAACCCATTCTTACTTTTTCTCCTCAATCTTGGCCAGGACAAAAAGTGTGAAGTTCTTGAGCAGCATGAAGATCACCAGCAGAGCTATGCAGCCTCCAACGCAGGAGACGATGATCATGGTCAGAGTGTTATCCACCACTCTCACTGAAATACACAGAGTTTACTAACAGTGATATGCCTGGTGTTTTAAGGTCTGCCTAAGCTCTTGGATCACGAATGGCACCTTTAGCAGTGCTACAGCCAAGTCGCTTTGATATGTGATAAAGTCCAGCCTCGTTTGCTTTAATGAGTAAAAGCAAGCCATGATATTCTGTAGCATCCATTCTTATAAAGATCAACTTGAATAATATGAGAGAGCGCTCCATACAGAGAACGATAAAGAAAATCCCACTTCTTTGAAATATGTTTTTAAAAATGTCGTACTCACGTTCGTCAACCACGTAGAGGGTGAAATCGGCACTGTGGTTCTTGCCCTTCTCCTTGCGGTTTTTGCCAAAGCACCTGTACTTGCCAGCATCCCCGAAAGTCACGTTCCAGATCATGATTGAAACATTGTCTTTTTTACCTTTGCCCACAAATTCCACGCGTTCCCGAAAGATTTTCATGTTGATTGGATCGGCGTTATCCGTCGGGATTTCAGACTCCAACACCTGACGGGGACAAAGTGGACATGTAAGGTTGGATGGACAGCCTGTCATCAAACGCAGGAAATTTGAGAACATTAATAAAAGGCAGTGTGGGTCCCACAGGACTCTGGAGATTCTGTGAGGAATTTGCTATGCTCTGCTGTTGTCTGTACAGGTTTCTTCAGGCCACTCTGGATAGGAAAACATGCATGTAGGTAGATTGGCCATTATAAATTGTCCTTAGACGTGTGTGTGTGGCGTCGGGGGAATCCGATGATCCTCCCCAGGACGAAGCATTTAATTTCACCCTAAGCTAACATCATTTACAGATTGTTTAGGACACAATCACTCCTGTATTGTTGCTATTTATTTTAGTTTATGTACAGTATATACTGTTATTGCTTATTTGTGATGTTTTAGAAATTTTGTTTTTATTATTCAATACTTTTAATATACCTATTTAAGAATGTATAATGCTCTTCAAAACTTGATCTTTTCTCGGTTTCTTCAGGATTATACGAAGCTGTACCAGTATGAGTAAATATTTTCATTACTTTGGTATGTTCAGGACTGACTTTCCGATGTTGTTCAGTACAGCACTGATTATACTGGCATGATGATGTCATCACTCACAGTTCTTGTTTGTCATGGTTGATCTGCCGTTTGTAAATGATTCTTATGAGTTTGTGTCGTTCTCAAGTTAAACAAATGGACTAATATTAACATTCTTACAAATGAGTCGTGTTCTGAAACCTGGAGTGAAGCCTTTGTTTAAAGTTTTCTGAAGGTCAGTGATAAGCCAGAGTTTTTAGAGAACTCTGTACAATGAATAGTGCAATACAAAATCCAATAAGGTGACATTTTGCTGTCTTTTTGTTATCCTGAATGCGTTTACAAGGTGATGTGTTTGAGCAACTTGGTCATTTGAACTGTCTCTGAAATTAACAGCAGTGATAATATGTGTAAGTCTTTGGGCTCAGGATGATCAAAATCTCTCTCGAGCCTTACCTTTTCCATGGTTCCGTTGTTGTCAAACTCCCACCTGAAACTGAGTTTTTCGATACCGATGCAGCTCAAATAGGTGCAGGGCAGCAGGACGTCACTACCGTTCACCGCTTCCAGAAATGGGACCTTGCCCGTGATCATCTCCAGCGCCTCTGATATCCCATGTATGTCTTACAGGGAGATAAGAGAGCATCATCAATGCCATTCTTTGCACTCCTCACACAGAGCAGTACAGTGCAAGAAGGTTGAAGAAGAAGAAGCCCAAAACCACTAATATGCAACTTATGAACCTCTGTGCAGCCACGTGTACAACAGTGTATTCATAATTGTCTCTGCGGTGCATTTAATAAGGCAAAGATGAGCGACGTGTCCTGAGTGCAGCTGTAAACTGTTTCCAACCATTAACATGCAGAACTCCAAGGCCTGCTCTGCTTAGTTACAAATCATAGTTAAAACAGCATTTCAAGCCATGTTATTTAGAAAATAATCTGTTTAAATTAATAAACAAAACACTAATCTTGGTCTCACTGACATTATCAGACTTCATGTCAACTGATTTGTCACACCACAGAGTGTAGATAAACTTTGCCTACATGATGGAGCAAAACGTGCACAAGGCCGTGTACATTTGTTTCTTGACACGTCTATGCCTGTCGTCACCTGATCATATTTACAGTCTGAATTGGACACTGGAATTTTGGAGCTGCAGCATTATGTTCAATTTTATTACCTACAGGGTTAATGCGGTCGCTTTCTCTCCCCCTCTCTCCCTTTGTCCTGTCTTGCAGCAATGATGCTGCAAAATCTGATTCACAAAACCAGCTGCTGCTCCTCCCCATACACCCCCCCACCCCCCCAACTCCCTCTCGCTCTGCAGTGAGGGCATGACTCGTCATTCTGGAGGGGGTCGATCACTTCCCGGTTAGTCTGCAAAGGATTTAATCCATTGCAAAGTTGCAAAATAACTCCGTGCAAGACAATCCTTTGATAAACCACAATATATCCTATAAATAAAATCAATCCTGTGCATCAGAACTGACTACATAGGAGTCTAAAATCCTGTGCAGGGTGCAGAGGATCCTCTTTTGTCTCTCGCACGGTGCCTTTCTCTCCTAAACAACGCTGCTTGCATATGTGCTATGATGCTAAACACACTCTAAATTAGAGCAGAATGATGGCCATAGTAAGTAGTTGTTGTAAACAAATGCTCCACAGCAGCCTGGGCCATCATCAACAAAGCTAGACAGTGATCAATATCCTAACGCGGGTTCAATTGCTGTATTTATCAGGGAAAAAGCAGCTATCTTTAACAGGTGCTCATGACTCAAAACTGCTCATTTAGAGACAGACTTAGGTCCGATGTCAATATGGACCAAATTCCCTTTCCGTACAGTGACATCCCAGGAAAATAATGTTCACATATAATCATTTCAGAAGCCTGCTTGTGCTTGGTTTGACAGAACTGTGCACATTCACATACTGACACACTAACACATTTGTAAAGGATGTAAAGGATGCTTGTATACATATACATATACATACATATATATATATATATGTGTGTGCGTGTGTGTGTGTGTGTGTGTATATATATATATATATATATATATATATATATTCTGTCAAGATTGGATGCTGAGTGTACATTAATGAGAAATAAAATGAACTTTTTTTTCTTTTAGCAAATGGCTGCAATGAAACAAAGAGTGATAAATGTAAAGGGGTCTGAATACTTTCCGTACCCACTGTATGTGCAGACGTGTCATATTCTATTCGTGTAATTTGCCCAGGTGAACAAGGTAGTTAGTGTGAGTTTAAAGTGAAGAAGGTCCAGATTGCCCTCAGCACCTGATGATGATGTGCTACACATATGGCACGTTTACACAGCTGCTCTGAGATGCCATATAGAACATTGCGAGGGCAGCATAATTTAAACAGTCTCACGTTACACTTTAGCCTGAGAGAGGCAGCCATGGCTTTAGACCTACAGTACTGTGCACTGGCTCAAGAAAAAAATATAGAACTCTGTTAATTATGTGCATCTACATTTCACTCAGAAACCTCGTAACAAGGTTCCACACCACTGTGAGTGAAAACTGGTGTGATGTTGTTGTTTTTTGTTTTTACTTTTACTATATCACATTATCTACCTCAAAGATGAAGGCATTTTTAGTCCATCCCCAAGCCTGTCCCGAAGCCCATACCCAAGCCTATTCCGAAGCCCATCCCCAAGCTCATCCCAAAGCTCGTCACAAAGCCCGTCCCAAAGCCCATCTCCAAGACCATTAGATTGAGGATGCCACACCAAAACTGTTACCACCTATATGACATATATGCAACTTTCAATTAAATGTTTAATCCAAAATCTATATATAAGGTCAGGATCTGTTTTGAGTCTTGGTCCTCCCAAGTTTCCTTGCTAATCCCATTTATGGAGTTTCTCCTTGCCACTGTCACCTTAGGCTTACTTATTAGGGCTATGGGCTTAATTGTGAAGGACTACTAGATTTTACTGCGACTGTAACTTTTACCACTGGACCAACAAAGTTTTCTCTGTCTAGCTACCTGTTATTATAATTTTTACATTTCATGCAAAGCTTTGAGTGTCTAATGCTGTATTGCTACTGGTGGTACGTGATGTAAGGCATACAACAAACTGGTTGGCACAGACTGCCAGTATCAGAAACAAATCTTTATATAGTGGCTTCAAACCAGTGTTCAGCTACTTCCAGCTTTTCCAGTATAGTTCCACTTTCACACTACGGGAGGCTTGGTTGCAGGGTCGCAATGGCAAAACGCTTTATGGCAAAGGTGACCGAGGTTACTGCTAAACACCTTTGCCATTCTATTCTGGAGAAACAGGCGTCCAAAAGAAATAGATGTGGTTTGGGGAAAACATGGAAATTCAGACAGTATAAAGCAAAGTCTGCTTGACTTGCTGCTCACATTCCGAAAATAACGTATTCTTGTGCACTCTACTACGAGCACTTAGAGCATCTCTGGCTTATTTTGACATGCACCCATGGGATAACTTAATATGACAATAAGAGCTCATAAATGAGTTGCAATCCTAGATCAATAAAGCAATTGGCCGATGCAGTGAACGTTCCACGTATAATAGCAGAGACGTGTTTCCTCTGACCTCACTAATGCGCTAATGCACCACGTCAGTGAAATGACGGCAGGGTCTGCAAACAGTGCAGCCGCATTCACTGCAAATCAGCATCCTTTGTGTGTGTTAACGGTAAAGAGACAGAACACTTATTGACCTGGTCAGAAAGTCTGCTAGAAGGCTCCATGTTTGAGTCTTCCTAAGCAATTAGAACCTTGACAGCACATGATAATGGAGTGACCCTTCGGCTGGTGAAACCTTTATAATGCGTACTTCTTAATTACCATCAGTATAAATTTTATATTTTTATTTTTAACAGACCTTGGGCTTTTTAACTTGTTAACTGTGATTCTGCCACCCAGCTCCAGTGCCCTGGCCACGGTTTGAACTCATTTATTGTTTGTGTGCCGCCTGGAAGGTTCTCCCTCGTCCGTGGTATATTACTGCCTATACCCTGATCTCTTCTGTGATCCTGGGCAGGATAAACCCATGAGTAGTTCAGGTGGACCAATGGTCTTAGGTGCTTAGTCCACCCTAATGGAGAACCGAGTTTAAGCACAAGCAGAGAGAAAATGCAATGTGTACCATGTATCGCCTGTAAAGCCCTCCCTCAGCGAGTTTCTGCATTTAAGGCCTGAACCGACCAAAAGGCACCACAGGGACTCTAATGTTGGTGGGGTAGGGTTAGATGATGTTTTCCTGAGACGTGAAGCTACCATCTCTGCTTGCTCAAGCTATACTCTTAGTGTCATTTCGGTCTGTACAGCAGGATCAGTTCTAGGTCACGCTTGACTAGTGGGACTCAAACCAAACAACTCAACAACATCAGCCAGCAAAGCCAACATGTCTAATACAAAGCAATTTAGATAAAAAGTAAGCAGTCTTACTGAACAAGATCATCAGAAGGTTGGTCTCGGACAGGAACCCTCTCGCTCTCATCTTCTTCACACTCCGTTAGCCTTGAAATCTGCTCCCTTGCAAATGGTTTCACCGATTTCCTGAGCAAGGGCGCTGGGTCACCCTGAGGTACACTGCCCCGCGACTCGGCGTGCTCGCTTGCACTTACTTTGCCGGTCCAGAGGGTGCCAGACTCCAATCAGGAGGTCCTGTTTTCAGGGCAGGTGGTACAGATGTGCAGTACGAGTGGAAATTCCGTCCCAAATTCAATCGGCTGTAGAGAAGAAAAACGACAGTATGTAAAAAGGAGAGTGTGTGTGAGAGGGAAGAGAATGCTGAGTGCATTAATACGAGTGCCTGTGAGTGTGTGAGTGTGTGTGTCAGTGTAAATGCCATACCTCCTCTGTGTGTTCTGTAGAGAGAATTCCAGAGGACAGTGCAATCTTATCCGTCCCTGGGATACACGCTGTTCTGGTCCTGATGCTCTAAGGCACATGCACACACGTAGCGTCAGTCAGCAAACTCGGGTTCTGCCCCGGGACGGTGGATCAGCCAAAAACCTGCCTGCCTCGTTCTTCTACCGCAGCCAAACACAGGAATCTCTGCCTCGCTGCCTGGCTCAAACTCAACTTTTCTCTCCTCCAGTTGCTCAGCATGTATCTCTCTCTGTCTGTCTGTCTCTCCCTCTCTCTCTCTCTCTCTGTGTCTCTGTCTCTCTTTCTCTCTCCATCTCTATCTCTGTGTCTCTGTCTCTCTCTCTCTCTCTCTGTCTCTCCCTCTCTCTCTCTCCCTCTCTCTCTTTGTGTCTCTGTCTCTCTTTCTCTATCTCTCTCTATCTCTCTGTGTCTCTGTCTCTCTCTCGCTCTCTCTCTCTATGTCTGTCTCTCCCTCTCTCTCTTTCTCTCTCTCTGTCTCTCTCTCTGTCTGTCTCTCCCTCTCTCTGTCTCTCTGTCTCTCGTTCTCTCTCTCTCTCTCCCTCTCTCTCTATTCCTCTCTCTCTCTCTCTCTCTCTCTCTTTTTTTTTTTTCTCTTCTAACGTGGAGCTCAGGTCACTGTTTCTTATGCTGTGCATTCTGCAGTGCTAATTTCAGGTGTTTTGGGGAAGAAGAAAATTCGAACTCGATTCAATGCTGCATTTTGTGCAAATGGGGACTGTGAAATAACAT
This sequence comes from Parotocinclus cesarpintoi, assembly GCA_034780495.1. Lineage (NCBI taxonomy): Eukaryota > Metazoa > Chordata > Actinopteri > Siluriformes > Loricariidae > Parotocinclus > Parotocinclus cesarpintoi. The sequence goes on from JAUZSV010319594.1 coordinate 28,584, forward strand.
AAAACTGTAAATCTGTGGCCCAGCTGAGTGCCACAACTGGCTAGTGACTTAACCCTAGTGCGAGTTGCATGGCCCATGCAACTCTGGTCAAGTGGTTCCTAAAAGCCTGGGTTGGAATCATGAACGGGGTTTGCAACATGCAAACAACTGCCATCCTGTTTTGAGTGTACCTCTGCCTGTGCACAGTGAATACCGGGTTCCCTACTAATGTGAACATACTGCTGAGTAAAGTAGTATTTTGACATACTAATCAGCACAGTAAATACTGATTAAGTATAGAAGTATGGTATGAGCTGGCAGGGCATCACACCAGAAGTTTTAACAGTGTGTTGCTCCCCCACAAAGGTGGATTTTGCCACACTATTGATGATGGTATTCTATTTTTCACACTCCGTTAGACATGGTACAGTAGTACAGCTGGAATAATATTTTGACATACTATATTCATTGACAGGTGTGTCTTAACGAGAAACCTGGACTGCTATGGACTGGAACCGTAGGGTCTTTAGCCATGAATGCAGGTTTTGTTTGCAATCCAATGACGGTCGGGTTCGAGTATGGAGGCTTCTTGCTGAGCACTTTAATCCCACCTTTGTGGTAGAGCAATACACTGTTAAAACTTCTTTAGTGTGATGCCCTGCCACCGCATACCCCACTCGGTCATTTCTAATAGCGATATGAGGGACACTAACAACTCAGATATGTGAACATCCTGTGTTGCTTTTCATAGCAGGGTTTCCAGTCAGGATTTTTCCAGCAGGTTAATGCCCCGGAATGTCCCAGACCGATGAACACTTTCCTGGCTTGCCTGGTTGACAGGTTTATTGCCAATCGAGCATTTATGGGACTCGCCGGAGAGCCAGGTTCTGTTTGGGACCCTGCAGCAATTGTGGTGCCTAACATTGTAGCCAAGAACTCCATCTTGGTGAGGGTTTTTTTTGTCAGCGAGTGTATTTTGGAAGGCTAGTACTTTGCCACATAGTTTAGGGCAGTACCATACATAACTATGTGGAGCATTTAATGCCATGTACTGTAGTACATAGACGATTGTATGTTAACATAAGGCATAGAAATTACTACAGCCTCATGAGTACAGAAGTCAGGTCCAAGTATGCAGGGACACCAGTAAGACACACTTGGTTTGATGTGTAGCATGCAGTGAGGTTTCCATCTCCAGGCAGCTATGATCCAGGCCATGATGATCAGACAGTGAGCCAAGAGCAGGAGCTTTGAGTAGGAGAAGTGCAGCAGTGCAGTTACAGAGCATATGCACCTCTCTCTCACTTCAACCTGCATTGAGAGGGAGGACCCACTCTGGATCAGTTCCAATCGATGCTGCATTTCCTACTTAAACACACACACACACACACACACACAGTGTGTCCTCTGCTGGTGCAGCAAAGAGCCTGGCAAGAGAAGGGCATTTCTGAGCCCTAGCAGTTATACCGCAGCGCATACACACACACGAACGCGTGCGCACACACACACACACACACAAGCACCTTAATTGTCAAACCATCTGACAAAGCGCTCTCTCTAACGACCTCACCTTTATATCTGTAGCAATTACTCAGTTACACTTCATACACACTCCAACTTTTTGCTAACATCGTTATTTTCCTCACTTTTCACGAGCCTCACAAGACTGTACCTAATGCCACCGCAAAGAGAAAGCACTCTCCAGGGCCATTTGGGTACCTGACCTCAAAGGCCAACAATTACCAAAACAGCCAGGACAGTCACAACGAGATGAAGATCCCATCGGTTTTGATTCCAGTCAGAACTGGTTCGTCCACTCACTGTCTGAAAGCATGCAGATACATGCAAAACTCTCTCTCTCGCTCTCTCTCTCACACACACACACAGCTGTGATGCAAGCAATGAAAGACGAGGTCATACTGTTGTCACATCTGCTATTAGTCCTACCATACTGCTAACCCAGGGGGCGCTACTCATGATGCCTGATCATCTGCTGAGCAACTAAAGAGCTTTAAACAGTTAAACTTAAGGATCAATGCAAACACACACACACACACACACACACACACACACACACACAGTCACCTAGGTGTGCTAAAAACTGGAAAGGCTTAAAAAAAGAAAACGCAAGAAACTTACAATGGGCACAAACACACAATGCAAGACAGGACATGTCTATGGGTGTGGGATTGCTGTACATTTGTCACTTGTCAGAGCTAAGAAATGCCAAATACAGTTACTAATAAAGGAAAAGAAAGCAGGTCACACACACACACACTTTCTATCGCTGTGGAAAAAAAGCAAAGTCTTTTGGCTCTTGTTTGTTTGCTTTTTCAAAAGAAAGTCTGTTTGTGTAAATAACAGCACAATCTACCAAGCTGATAGCACAAAGTTTAAAAAAAGATAAGATCTTTCTGTCTTAAGGGGACATCTGGTTTCGCCAACGCTATATAAACTCGGTCCACCACACTTCTAAAATCGTACTCATTTATTGATCCTGAAATGCTTTCAGGTTTTCAAGCATAAAAAATTTGAACAAAAACAGAACTTTGATCATCAAAACACTGCAGGGCACAACGCATATAAAAACAATCACACTATTGAAAAAAAAAAAGACATAGGCAGGTCAACACAGAGTCATGGACGAAAACAGGAAAAGCGTAACGGCAGCACTGGGTATAGTGGGATTCTGTGGGAAAACACAAGCTGCTCGCACGCTGCTGAATGACTTTATTTTGACTGACTGTTCCAGCCTTTTCCACCGCACACACAGACACACAGATTAGTGTCGTTTAGGTGGACAGTAAAGACTGAATCTCTGAAATGGCATCACAGAGTCACTATACGGTGCCACAAAGACTGTCATTACGCTTTTCATACATCATGTGCCAACTTGGCATTTTTAAAAACATGCTTCAGTCTAAATGGGACATCACCCAGTGTGGAACAACCGAGTCAATTTGTAAAATCCCACTGTCCTGCATCGGTCCCGCTGGCTTTTTTGCCCTTAAAACAGTTTCTAGTTGAACAAAACAGAGTTTTCTTTCATGCAAAACTCTTGTTGTTTTTGCTGTCATTCTGCGCTTGCTTAAAGCTGCATCATTTTCGGGATGTTGCTGTAATTTTAATCGTTCCGTCCTTAATGTTCAGTCTAAAATAGCAGAGGCTGGTTAAGGCCTTGACAAGAATACACATGCATAACACACAGGAGTTAGCCAGCGTTGTGTCTTAAATTACCATAACGCGTGAAGGATTGTGATTTTGGACGTGTGTGTACGTTTGTGTTTTAATGGGTAAGCGTCTCTGCAAAAAGGCTCTAATTTGGCTCATTGTTGTACAAATTAAGCAAATACTTCATTCGTTATAGCACTGCTATCTATCCGGATCACAAAGCAGGCAAAACGGATCATTTTATCTATAGCACATCAAAGGGCTTTTTTATGTTTTGTTTGTTCTGTTCGTTTTGTTGTGGTTCGTTTTTAAAACAGTGTGTCAGCATCTTTCACAGTCCTTAGCTGTCCTGCTTTAAATCCTCAACGGGTTCCTTAATGACGCTCTTATCTTCTGGGTCCTCTCCATGGAGGCCATCCATTTCGAAAGACTTCTGTGGCAGGTTTAGTGGCACGTCCTCCTCCAGCGCACTGGTGTGTTTGTCAGCATGGGCGTAAACACAGCAATGTGTTAGTGCATATGCACACACACACACACACACACACACACACACACACATATATACATACACAAATACACACAGATATATTACCCTGGAACTAGAGATGCACCAAAACGAACAAAATGAAACATTTGGCCGAATACTGAACAGGGTCATTAAGGTCATTGAGTGACATAGCTAGTCTCCGGACCTTAATCCCATGCTGAGGCTTTGAGTTGTCAAGCGACAGCCTCGAAACCTTAATGTAATATCCCACGCTCTGATGAGGAAGTCGGCAGTGGGTGATACGGGGCGGGAGACGCGAGAGCTGCAAAATACAGTGAGTATTTAAAAGTTTTAGATTAATTACACAAGATATTCAAAATGTAATAATAAAATGAGCTTTACATTAATAAGTTTGCCCATTTATAGCTTGACATATGTGCTTTAATCACATTTAAGGTGATTCTCGATACTCCCCTGTGCCTGATTCGGGGCGCTGACACAGGCGGTGTGAGGGTCGTGTACTGTAGAGTATTTAACGTGTATGAAGCGCTTCACAATGCATTATAGATTAATTAAACAATGAGAATTTTAACTCACGCTGGATTTGTTGGCAAATCGAGGATGTACCTGTAATGTGTCTCAGCCCTCAGAATGAACATACATAAAACATTTCTGTTTCTAGTCTAAAAACAATTGCTGATTGTGTGAATTAGCAAGGCCATTCATCAGAATCAGTTGTAGAAAAGTTGTAGAGTTGTAGAGACTCACAGAAGTGGTATAAAAACGACATTGCTGGTAAAAACGCATTGGTGGTAAGCCGTGTTTTCCGTCTGCAGCATGCACTGTGATCAGTCAGGCTTTCATTTTTGTCTTTTATTTGTACCGTTACACCAATCTGAGCTGTGTTTATGAACCAGAACTCCAAGCATGAGCCGGGGGAAAACAGCATACCACCAGAGAAGTGAACAAACTCGTTTGAAAAGAAAAATTAAGGAACTGATTAAAAGCCAGGGAATGTACAGGCATACAGGTAACCGATTTTATGAGACATGTATAAAAATATATTATCTCTATATTATAGAAATAGAAATGTAAAAACACAACAGGTAAAAGATTAAAACGGTGAAAGATTTGTTGAAATGTCCAATAGAAACCCTGGGTATTTTGGTTTGGTTTTTGGGGTGGGGTGAACTGGGGAAAGAAAATAGCTTTGTCTTTCAGTCTTTTAGATGTCTCACAAAATAAGAGGAATCTTTGTTCATTAAAAGAAATTTGGGGCCAAAGAGGGACCCCTTGGAAGAGAATCCGGCAGCACTGTTCCATCAGCGCCACCCCTCCTTATCTCACCATACGCTCGGATCCTTTGCTTCGTTTGCATCGCACAGCTCAATGGGCATCTCTCCGTGTCGGCCACGTTGGCAATAACGCACTGAGACGAAAATGGCGAGGATGATGAGGACAAGCGCAATGGCTCCGCCCACTGCCGCTGCCAGGATTCCTATCTCAGAGAGCTTTACTGAGAGAGAAAGAGACACAGTAAGACAAACAAACGAAGTAAAAAAAACTCTTACAAAACTCAACAACCTGTCCATGGTATCGTCCTACAATCTTATATAAACGACAGGTCAAAGTGTTCCCAGGATGTTGTCTAACCCTGCCCCGAGGGTTCAAACCCAGGACTTCCCAGGACCACTGCTCTTTTAAAGCTGACGCTGCAAGATGTAAAGCGCAAATGTACAGGCTGCTCAGGACATCGGCCTCACCTGACTGGACGACTTGGAGACGCGTCTCGCCGGGGTAACCCTGCACGTCAGGTGGATTGCGCACCTGGCACGAGTAAGTGCCGTTAAAGGTGAACTGGACGTCGCGCAGCGTGATGGATCCGTCGTTCTTCAGAACGTTCCCCGACCATTCCACATGGCCTTTAAAGAGGCCCTGGAAAGGTGGAAACGGATCCACTTGGTAGTAGAAGAACTGCACAAACAAAGGGACACCGGGTGAGAAAGCGACGCCAGGCGGCACCAGGTAAACAGTTCTGCCCTCGTGCTTGCTGCTGCTACTATCTTCTTGTCCATGACTGTCCACTTCTATGAATAATGGTGTGTCAGGAACATTCAGAACCAGTTGTGCTGGTTTTGGAAAATGATTGCATTCAATGTTGACATTATTCATTTGCTTGCCTTTATTTAACGTCCCTTGCAGCATCAATGGCTGTTTAAGGCCAGAACAGGGTTATGTCAAAACTAGTCAGAAATACTTAAAGTGGGCCAATCTGGTAGCATCAATTAACCTAATGCATGTCTTCAAGCTGTGGGAGGAAATCAGAGCACTGAGATTAAATCCAGGTGGACACAGGGAGAACATGCAATGTCCAAAGTCAGAGATCATGTATGCTGCTGCAGATTCGATCGGGTTTTTTATCCTTAGAAATCACATTCACATTATTCTGTTCATTATTTGCATTTATTTTCATTCATTTATCTATTGTGTTACACTCTATAGTATTGTATTCTCTTTTTAATATCTGATTTTCCCTCAAATATTCATTCTCTTGTTACGTTAATATTTATAAATCTATTCATCTTTAATTAGACAGCTTGAGTTATTTCTTACATCTTTATAACATCTAAGCTTTTTAAGTCTTACTCCAAACAAGGTTTCTTCCTTAGGGAGTTTAGGGAGTTTTTCCTTTCCACTGTCACCCTAGGCTTGCTCAGTAAGGGCTTTGGCTTTGTTCACTTTAAAAGAGAACAGAAACTAAAAAGTGGGGATAAATCATAAACAAAAATGGTTAAAAAAAAAAAATACTCATTAAAGTTCATTTCAAATACTTTCGAGTTCTTGCCAAATCACTGTCCCAGTTCTATTTTCGCTTCAGTTGCTGCTACACTGTAAAGATTTGTTCATGTTTATTTATCACAACCAGGCCGGGGTCATGACGACTGTACAGTGAGTCAGACTCCCATTAACCAAGCAGCCATCCAGTAGAAAACTGGGTCAATTCGATCCGTACGATTCCGTCTCCCCCTCACCGTTTCCTCCTTGGCCTGTCCAAGCGGTTTGAAGTTCCAGGAGACGGTCACGGTGTTCTCTGAGACCGACCGAGTGGATTTGAACGTGCATTTGAGCAGCACACTTGTCCCGTTCACCGCCGTCACCTCTTCGGTAGTGAACACCTCCATTGCTGAGGCACGGTGCACATCTGCAAAGTAGAAACAAGGCACGCAGGAGTCAATGGAAACAGCTCTTATTAGCCGAGCAAGCGAGGGTCTTGGTCAAAACATCTAAACGTTCCAGAGCCGCCAGCCGTCTCAACAAATGGAAGCGTGTTTGCACAGTACAAACTCATTCTCACACACTTTCCGTGCATGGCCCGTTCTAGCAAGCGTGTGTGTAGTCCGTCGCTGTGTTTGGCCAGGATTTTTGTGATATCATCTCGTTTCCTTTGGCCAAACATTCTTCAGTGGTTAGCACAAACTTGGTCTGACCCTTCTGCCTACATTCACAGTTGTTGTTTTTTTTGGGAGTGGGGCTGTGACCTTGTTGATGGTACGGAGTTACGTGCATGTGAACTGTTTACATTCCTTTCGTGTAAACTTGGCTCGGTGCAGCCCCGCTATGGCCTTCCAACGTCTACTTGTTTTAAATCCGGCACTTCTGCACCGTCCTCAGAATCGCCGGCCAGCGCACAATCACTCCTAACAAATCCCTACAGATTGTGTTTGTCTAGAGAAGCATTCAAAGTAGGGCACTGCAGCCTATAACGAGCGACGGCGCGTGCTGCCACATGCCGTTTGTTGTTTTTGAGGCAGAAACTTGTTCCGTGGTGCATACACCTGCACCAAAACCAACTGCAACTTCCCCAACTCGAATGCCTAGAGCGAAGCACCTGCCTCCGAATAAACACCAGAGTTTCTTGTTCTTCAGCACTGCTTCCTTGCGTATCAATCGGTCACTCATAAACATACGGTAGGTAACATTTCGTTTCGCAAAACAACGCGACATGTTACGACAAATTAAGGAAAGTCGTACAAAGCAGGGGAGAGGTGATGGAGTCGTGCCAAGCGAGCACAGTTTCCTCAAGTCACTGCAGGACAGAGCCAACTGTCATCCAAGCAACCAGTTGAATAACGGACCAACTGCATGCTACTCCACAATCTACGCACTGTGAAACAGTGCTGCAAAATGACCAGGAGTGTGTTATTGATCAGAAGACAAAGAACAAGAAAAATAATTCAGAGCCAATACAGCTCGAGTCAAAACAGCCGAAAGGGATTAAATCAGTTTTCACACTCGGTGTTTGCGCATAACTTTTTTTCAGTAGCATCAGCGTCCTTGATGATCCTTGCTCCAACCTGACACAGAGTACTGTGCAAAAGTCTTAGGCCACCATAGATTTGTTGTTTTAGCCAATGTGTAATGTCCAATACAGCTCTGGAAAAAATAAGACACGTGGTTTTACTGCTTTACAAGGTCTATTCTATAAATAGAAATAATTCCACAAACCATTCTTTGACCTGAATTGAATGAAGAATTGTTCTTGACTTTTTTGCAGTAATGACATGGCCAATTAGTCGCTCTAAATGATAACTGGTTAACGTGACACAGAAGATGCAGACCTTAATGAATAACCCAGTGAATACGACAATTAAAACGCATTTTTAACAAACAATTCTAATGCTTTAACTTTGAAACGTTCCGAGATCGATATTTCGATCCCAGCTGTCATGTATCCTGTGTTTGGTTCAGGTGAACCTAATCGGGAGCTCGTTAAGTAGAATGTGGTACGTCTGTGCTGTGCAGAGATATCTCAAGAGGTATAGCCTCTTGAAGAACATACCAAATTACACAAAACATGGTAAGAAATAAACAACAAGAATCGCAAAACAAGACAGACCAAAGAGTCGACCAGTCCAAAGAGGCTAATTAGGCCTATATTTAAAGATTAAAAGCATGAATAAAGCATATTCATGTAATACAATAATAAACATCACTTAATACATGATATAAAAGAATATAAAGTGAAGCTTTGTATTGCTGAGGTGAAAACAATTTCAGATCTTAGCAGCAGCACCAAGAAATTGCACCTATAGACTGATCTAATATACAGTGCATCCAGAAAGTATTCAGAGCGCTTTACTTTTTCCACATTTTGTTACGTTACAGTCTTATTCCAAATTGTAATAAATTAATGTGAAAAAAGTTTTATGGAGAGTTTTGAAAATTTATTCAAATAAAAAAACAAAGAAATCATATTTACATAAGTATTCACAGCCTATTCATACTTTGTAGAACCACCTTTGGCAGCAACTACATCCTCAAGTCTTTTTGAATATGATGCCCCCAACTTGGCACACCTATCTTTAGGCAGTTATGTCCATTCTTCTTGCAGTACCTCTGAAGCTTCATCAGGTTGGATGGGAGACGT
>JAUZSV010319595.1:0-27003 GCA_034780495.1 Parotocinclus cesarpintoi
CTGCTTTGAGACAATGCACAATTGTAAAAAGCGCTATATAAATGAAATTAAATTTAATTGAATTGAATAGATATAAATTTAACCTTGACTGTGTCTCAATGTTAACAGGCAGCGATGTTGTAAAGCCCTACACCCCGGTCAACCAGGTACTAATACCTCAGATGCACTCCATCAACACAACAAGCTCTGATATCTATCTAATGATTAAAATCTATCAGGATGGGGTCTTAACCCCACATATCGACAGCCTTGATGTAGGTGAGTGACAACACATACAGAAACATGGCCTGTGATAAGTAAACATGCATGTAAATAAGTCACTGTAGATGTTATTTATGTATGTACATTGTACATTCCCAGAATCGTTGTACCATGTACATTACACAGCATGTGGTCATGGGGTTGCACACAGTACCTGCCTAACCAAATACTGGAGCTAAAGCTGTACACAATTTAGTGTCCCTTTGTGTAATATGACACGGAATCTGTAAACACTCTGCTGTTGATTTGCCTCATTGGTAAAAATGGGTTTAACAGTGAGTATGATTAAATTGTTATGTTAATACAGTGTTCCCTCGCCACTTCACGGTTAATCTTTTGCGGACTCTGTGCATCGCGGATTTTCAAAAAGTATTAATGGAAAAAATATATTGTGGATTTTCGCTGTTTCGCGTTTTTTTGCAGAGTTCAGAATTTGTTTTTCTCACATGCAGTAAATGGCATTACAGGTCTAAGCAATGTACATTTTTTTTAAATGCTCTAGTTTCTTAAATAACAGAATGAAAACATTTTTTAAATTTCTGAACAATAATAATTTACATTGTACATTTGTTGTACAAAAAAATGTAACAAAAGAATCTTGAGTTTGCTGCAATTACAATTCATTAGGAGTCTCACCAAGAATGTTGTGCCTGAGAATGATGTTTGGTTGAGTTAGATCTGTATGTTCAGCTCACAGAATTCACCAGACTGTTAAAAGTTGCTCATCGATATCAAATTGTACTTAAGAAAGAGGGAGAGGGAAATGTGTGAGGGGATGAGAGGGTCAATGCTTAAATATCAAATAGTAAAAAAAAAATTAAAGGAAAGAGAAAAATCAATATGTGATCATCAGTGTTGATATTTAATAAGCCATTGGATGGGAAAACACTGTATCATCTTGGCTGTTTGTTCAATATCCATTACGCTACAGTATCCCATATGATTACCGAATATTATTGAGAAGTACATAATATGGTGTATGATTAACATCCGAACACCTTGCAAGTTCTCAGAATTGATTGTGGACATTAAGCGACACTGTAATATTGTACAGTCGATTCTGGTTAATAGGACCACCAGTTAATGGAACCAGCCGCTTATTCCGAACAAATCCTAAAGTACCGAAACAAATCCTATTATATACGTGTAATGTTATTTGCTTATTTGGACCAAAATGTCGCTTAATCTGACCTAAGAACGTGTACAGTATGTAATATCCGTAGAGAAACTTTTTGTCTCTGGCATCATTACCCGAAAACTCCAGAGTTTCTCCGCAGCTCTCTACTGCCACCTACAGGTATTTGCCTAACATTTCCATTTACTACAAAAAAGAAACCACAAGTCGCCACTTATCCAGTGTGAATTGACACGCTTTTGCTGTGGCTAAGTTCTTCAAACGTTGACTGGAATTTAGTAAGAACTTGTTTTTTACAGTGTTATGCTTTGCATGCTGAGTACCTATACATTGTGTTGTAGATCGTTTCGATCTACATTTTCAATTAACAAAGTTGGTAAGCAACAGTAGTTCTTGTTTGTACGTTCGCTATACGTGTAAATCGTACAAGAAAAGTTTAATAAACATTTAATAAGTTACATAGCACGTCCCGTCTTGTGACCAAAACGATCGTGTCTCGATGTGGTGCAATTACCCGGAATCGACTGTATTGTATCTGTTTGAACCTCCTTTAGGGGCAATATTATCTGCAGTGGCAGAGCAGAATGAACAATGGTGAACTTCCATGTGTTTAAATGCATGATAACAATCTGATTTCTGATTTCACAGTCTGATTTCTACTTCTGATTTTTCAAGCGCTCCTGTAAATAACATGCTTCTGATCTAGAAATACAGTTAAGAAATACAATAAAGAGAAGTGGATTTCATCCCTGAGAAGGATTTGTGGGATTGTTCAGCTTCTATTTGCTCTGCCTGATCTCAGTGTTGAAAGAAGTGACAGATGTGAAGGTGGGTGTTTGAATTTAAGCTTTAGTGAATTTATGACTGTGTTATTTAACTTATGTTGCCAAATGTTTGTAGTATTTTTTGTTAACTGTAATAACCCAGCTTAAGAGGTTTCTCATCCAGACTTGTCCTCCCACATGAATCCTTAGTGGTGTGCAACTCGAAGCACAGAAAAGCAAGGAACTTGACGGATGCTGACCGCAACCAGAGCAAATAAGGATACGCAAATTGAGGGGGAGAAAAAAAAACATCTAGTGGCAGAAACAGAAGAGTGCTGTGTGCAGATAAAGTTCTCAAGCTGTTGTTTAGAGATGGTGTGTACGATAGGGGCCTGCAGCGATGGGAGTGTGGTTTCTTGAAGAATGTTCAGTCTTAACCTGTATCTCCGAGCGCCAGTCTCTACCTGCAGTGTACCAAACTTTCCCCCGTTGCCTGTTGGAGTTCTGGCTCAGCTGCCAGGCAAAGAAGTGCCAACAAGTTTTTGAGTACAAGATGACAAAGCAAGGTGGTACGGATTGAGGTCGAAGGTGCCTTCAACTTTTCCCTGTCGTCGTTCACACATTCTCGTCTTTGCACAGCTAACCGCAACTGCCGCCCACGGACACGCTTGAGCTCTAACCTATGGCCCCACACCCCCCTCCGCCTCACTCCACCCAGTTCCCCTTCATCCTCGACTCACTCTGCCCCCACACCCACACTGCATTTCCAGCACCTCACAGCAACAGACCTGACTTGTAAGGTTATGTTTTAGACACCATTTTACTCACAGTTCGTAGAATTTGTGTACGTTTCATTACAGTCAGTCAGCCAACACACTGTGTTTATATATAGTAAGGTCATGGCAACCTGAATTTTCTGTAAATGAATCGTAGTTCATTTACAAAAAAAGGTTCAAGCTCATATTATTCTGCTCACAGAAATAAGCTGATATTTCAAAATCAAACATCCCCTGATGAAATAGCCCTAATTATTGTGAGCTGCGTATTAATTTATATATCACTGTTGTGCTGGGGCTTTCCTGGTTGGCTGGCATTATAGCAGGTTAGTGGATTGGAAATCTGGTTATTTAATTATAGTAGGAGTTACTGTTTGCTTCTTTAGTTTAATCCTAAAGCTATTTGTTTCACAAACATTTATATAAAACCAGACACAAGAGCTAGGCAGTCTACTCCTCCAGAGCGCTATGATTAGATCGATTACTATACTTGGGTGTCTAGATTGAAATATCGACCTCTTAAAAGAATAAGTGTCAGGCTGGACTAAAGAGAAAAGGTGAAGGCAGTTGGCAAATATTTACATTTACAGCATTTAGCAGATGCCCTTATCCAGAGCGACTTACAATGAATGCAGTCTTACAATCCAAGCAGTTGTGGGTTAAGGGTCTTGCTCAAGGACTCAACTGTGGTAGCTTGGCAAAAGTGTGATTTGAACCCTGGACCTTCTGGTCTAGAGTCCAGTACCTTAACCACTAGGCTACCACAGTCCCGCAGTCCCATTTACATCTAACAGATGCATTGATCCAGAGTGACAGACAGCTAAGGGCAAATGGCATTACCTATGGACCCAACAAAACAAACAAGGCAGAAGTGGGATTTGACCATTGAATTTAAGTGCACAGTGCAGTACTTCAACTGCTTCATCACCGCAGTCCATAGTAGAATGTTGAAACTTTTTTTAAACAGCTTTTAATGCTTTGATTTGAAAACATGAGCAGTAGAAGCAGTAGAAAACAAGAGGGAGTGTCATATCATGACACAGCCGTGCTTTTATACAATATTTTACTTAATTAAATTTAAGAAACAAATCAAAGTAGCCCTAAATTTCATACTAAATACGCTTTAATCTTGGCAATACCTTTCACCAAGAAGTTGATCTATATAAATAGAGTTGCAAAAGTAACAATTCTTTATTCTGCCTTGACACAGTAAACTACAAAACCTATATTTAAATAGATTTACAGATTTAAGAAATAGATAGATACATCGACAGATCGATCGATCACTTTATTAATTCCAGAGGGAAATTCATATAACACTACCAAGTAATTTTATCTTGGTATACAAAATGCAAACAAGATTTATTTACTAAATACCTTTCATTAGGTCATATATTACAGTTATTCTGTAATATGTATGGGTCACACGTTTGTCTGCATAAAGTTTGTGGTTACTTGGCAATGCACCACTCATCATTTGGCTTTCTCAATCAATCAGATTTTAAGGTCGAAACTAATTGTTGTGTAATGGGGAATAATAAACTCATAATTGGCTTGTGAAAACATTTTCAGATGAGCTGCTGGCATGCTGTCAGGTCTCAGAACGTAAGAAAAGAAAGTCCAAACTACCCAAAGTTTTTAGACTGTATGTTACAATTAAACCACACCAAGTCTTTAGGACATTATTTCAGTTTAAATGTATGAACTTTATTATGGGTAAAACCTTGAATGACAGACCTCCGTTTATTAGTAGCCTCATTAGCATATTAGCTCATCTTGGTTACGTGTTTTACTCACCACTCAACCTGCACTGAGTCAGTTTAGTTTCCCATCTAAAGAACGCCATTAATACACACGGTTCATTTGTTTACATTTTAAGGTGGATGATCTGAATGGAAGATAAGATGAGCAGCGATAATAAGAACGTCAGGGACACCACCAGGGTATTCGCTCATTTGTCTGTCAGCCTCCGGATCTTTCTCACGATGTGAACTATGAGTAGGATTTATGGGCAGGTGCGTTATCATGCACTTTCTCATTATTCCAGAACTGATGGGTGAAAGTGCATGTGGTACAGAATGAGTTCGGCTCTAAGCCAGAGCAAAAAGAATCTGCATCCTTTGTTGATACAGGAAGCGTTGCACATATACACCCGGCAACCACAGTCTCGCCTCCCGGCACCCCGTAAAGCTTTAATACTTCAGATAGACGCTGAACAGAAAGCAGGGTTAGCCAGCGCTGCAGTGCTGAATTCAGATTTAAATGCCAATTTACAGCCGGCTTGGCGGCACACACCTTGCTGTGTTGACTTCATTGGAAGCTTGTAGATGTGCAGAGTAAGGCCTTCCTTCGCTGGCCCCATTCTGATGTAACCCCAATTACCAGAGGTGACAGGAAGTGGGCTGGAGCAAGTTAGCACTTGTTTTTGTTTTTCAGATTGGAGTTATCTGCTGACAGGAGACTGTTTTTAATTTCACCTTACTGTCAATCGTCAGCACCCAAACTGCAGATGGTGTCAATCTGTAAACAAAGGTGGATAGAGTAACTGAAAGCCTTATATAATTCGAAAATAAAAAGCAACTTACGACGTTAATGAGAAATCCATAGCTAACATTACCTGCTAGCAAATGTTAACAGCTGTTATCATTTCACAAAAAAAGGATCTTAAATACTAAGGCTTTTTCACGGATTGCTTGCATTGTACAGAAGAGTTTGATCTATTTTGGAGATTTGGTTTATGTGTTTTAAATAATTGTCTTTTGACTGTTCCCACTGGGAGTCGACAGCTTAATCTCATGATCCAGATTAAGAACCAACACTAGGTGTACAACCAAAGCAGACTGGTTCTTTCCATATATGCTTACATTCAACGACCCGCCCGGGATTGAACCCAGGCCCTTTGATACTGCCATTTCCAGCAGCTGTCCACTGAGCCTGCTTTACTGTTGATTTTCTTATGAAGAGAAAGTTACCAACTGCAAACTTACATATGACATGCATTCACTGATCACATGATCAGGTATACCTTATTTGAACTACTTTGTAGTCCTACAATTACAGATTGTAGTTTGTCTACATGCATTGTTAGTCCTCTTTACTCTGTCCCCTAATGGTCAGGACCTCACAGGGTTGGGTGGTGGATCATTCTCAGCACTGCAGTAACACTGATGTGGTAATGGCTTGTTATTGTGTGTTGTGCTGGTGTGAGGGGATCAGACACATCAGTGCTGCTGGAGCTTTAAACACGGCTGGACTGAAAAAAGTCCACCAACCCAAATTTCCCAGCCACCAGCTGTAGGCAGTGATCGCTGATGAAATATTAGAGGAGGACTAACATAGACTCCATCTTTCACTTCTTAAAGCAGGTCAATGTTGATTCTGCGGTTTGGTTTATCTCGATGTCTCCAGAACATATCCACTTCTGCTGGCTACCACACAGCCCTGAAGCATTTTCAAACCACTTCCATGTTTAACAGTTGGATAAGTTTTTAGTTTTCTTTTTTCATCCAAAAAATGTCATCATTTTAGTTAAACAGTTTAATCATTTAGACCTTTGTACTTTCTGGAAAGCCTTTGCTGTAAGACTTGTGCATTCTTGTTTTGTGTGTCTTTTGTGGTAGTATTGCAGTATTGCAGGCAAGGTTTTCCTCTGATGACTCATCTTGTGCAAAAAACGCTGCACAAATGGTGGAACAGTGCACCAGTACTCCCACACCAAAAAAATGTTGGCTACAGGTCCTTGGCCTATAGTAAATACCCCAGTGAATCAGCTAAAAAGGAGTCCAAACTTTTGCAATTGACACTAATTATTTCTAACCTTTCCTCCCAGTGTAGTAAATTAAGCTATTGAACTATACTGCTCACAAAATTAGGGGATACTTTAAAATGAAATATCCCATAATTATTTATAGGGGCAGTTTTGTGAGCAGGTTATTATTGCTCTATACATCTCTAGAAAATCAACACAATTAGTAATATGACCGTCTAATTAGCTAGCTATTGTTTGGCACTTTAGGCTTTGCATTCGTATTTTAATTGAAGGGACAGATTTAAAAAAAGTATTATTATTTATAGAAGAAACATTCTTTTTAATTGTTATTGTTCAGAAATAAATAGCATTGTAACAAATGCCGATTTGAAATGGCAGAAATTAATGATGTTACAATTAATGTCTTACCTCTTAACCCCAGCCTCCTGGTTTGTTTAGTTTTATTCAGTGATTAATTATGAATTATGGTTGTTTATTTTTTACTGTAGCCTTAAGCACTAGATGAAACCCTCTGCGAGATGGCTGATAGCATGCCCAGACATGCGTGCACACACACGCACACGCGCACACACACACACACACACACACACACACACACACACACGCACACACACATGCACTCGTATAAGATTGCCACTATTCAAATACGTTTTACTTTTCATTACATTTTTAAAATGAGGTATAGAATACAGGGTTTGACTGTATACGAGTATGGATGTTCTTCAATTTATGCACCAAAAGTACTAAATATTCACAATAATCCATTCATACTTTCTGACCAGATGTAATTTTCTATAATCAGTTTTAGACATGTTTACAATATGTACAGGTATGTATCTCTGTGTGTGTGTGTGTGTGTGTGTGTGTGTGTGTGTGTGTGTGTGCGCGCGCGCCATGTTTTTTTAATTACATTTCTTCTTTATGTCCTGTAACATGACCTTGTCTGGTTCACCTTAACCCTTACTCTGTACCAATCACAAGTCTCTTCATGCAGTTGGTTTCTCTTTTTTTCTCTTCCTCTCTTTTGTGGTATAGATAATCTGAGTGAACAGGAGATGCTTACTCATTCACTTTCGACTGTAAGAGCAATGTGCAGCTTGTTCTGATGAGACCTGGCACTGTTAACATCACAAGTTGACAAATGGCAGCTGCTATATGGATCCTTTTAATCCTGTATCCCTTTATGGCTCAATGTCAAAGCGGAGATGATGGTAAGAGATCTAAATCCATTACTGTCAAAGGTGTGAGGATGGTTCTAGGTAATTAGGTGCATAATGAGGTGCAATTTAACTTTGGTCTAGTACTTTTTTTAGACTAATCTGCTTAAATGTTAAGCTGTACTTTTGTGTCATCTGATTTCATATATCTGTATGAATATCTGTAAATCATTCAAAGCATCAAAGGGTTATCAATTGCACTGTACCTCTGGGAATCAGGTATCATTGTAGTGATAAAATATAGCAATAAAAACTTACAGTAACATTTGAATGTACTAAATTGGTTACTATTATGTAGTATTAACTTATATTTTTCTTCTTCTCAGAACCTGAATTCAGAATTTTTTGTGAGTCCTTACTTACCTCCAAAGACAACAGCCTGATATGTTCTGTGGATGATGATGATGATGATGTTGATGTTGAATTTGTCACGCTTTGGTAATTTACTGTCTCTTTTTTATTTGTTTGATCTTAAAATTGTGGATTGGTTTACAATTAGAGGGCATGCAATTGTAACAAGCGGCCACTAGGAGCACCAAAGGGTAACTGATAGATCAATAAACATAAAATTGAAAAACTAAGGATGATAGGCTACTAAAATGTTTCTTGAATGTTACTTATTATTTAATAAATAAGGGAACAAAATGAGCAGGTATGTGATCAAACAGGGTTTCCAAATGTGACGCCCTACATTCACAGATGCTAAATTTTAAGATGTAGAAATTATGTAGATGCAATAATAACCCAGAGGATTACGGCTAAAATCTGATTTTTTGCAGTTATTAGATTATTAAGTGTATGTAAACAAACTCACTGTTTGAGGACAGCATAAAAATCAGCATTCAGACACAGCTGATTGATCCACAGGTAGGAAGGTGCTGGTCCATTTTTAACTTTCCCCCAGGGGAATCTTTGAATAAAAAAAAATACTAAAAAAAAGTGTATGCATATATATATATATATATATATATATGAGTAGTCTAAATTATTATGACAAGAGGCTGGACCCTGCCCTGTCCGGGTTTGATTCCCTCCCTACGCCCTGATTTGGATTGACCGGGTATAGAAAGTGAGTGAGCGTGTAGAGTCATATTAATCAATGATGTGACTGTATGATGAAAGTGTGAAGGCAGCAGCAGATGTAGTAGATATGAGTGTTCTGTTCTAGTCAAGCTGAACTGTGTTTCTGGGCTCCTGATAAGATTTAAGTCTTCACAAAGTGGAGTGGAGTCCCACAAGACTGTAATACAGCAGGTGCTCCGATAGACACAGTTTTATCTGTATCAAAAATGTGACTAAATGCACAGGTTTACCGGAGGAAGACTTACCACAGTTATTACATTGCTGCAATTATTTGAGCTGATCTTGATAAGTCTTTATTAGTTATTCTGAGCCGACGGCTTTGCTTTATAACCTAGCTATACAGGTGTACACCTTTAACATCCGCTTTACTGCCTGTAAAACAGGACTTTGACCAAAATAGACATTGAATGGACATTAGACCATAGTCACATAGTAGTTTAGATACTTTACACATAGTGTTCTGTTTTAAGAGGTAATGTTAATTCTGAATCAATATGAATACATTTAGTACAGGACTGTGCTGTACAATACAGTAATTCATATCCAGGTATCTTTTATCAAACGGGAAACACTTCACCAAAGTGAATCACGCTTCACTAACTGGTGTAAATATATGTCCTTTTCTGTGCCAGCTGCGTAAGGATAATGGCATCTGCTTAAAACTTAAAGTATTATGAGTCAAATTTTCAACCTGTGTGTTAAGGCCTAGTCACTAATGTAGCTGATTTTAACACACTTTATAGACTGTAAATCATAAACCAATAGGTCCAATCCTTCCATATCCCCACATGAGAGAATATTGCACCTCCTGGTTTCATTGCATTTTGTTTTTAATGTTTTTTTCAGTGAAGATGCGCCTTCACCTCATTGTGTCAATGCATCACTGGAGCAAGACAAGTATATTTTTCAGGATCTGGAAATCTTCCCACATTATAAACTCCAGGTCCACACTGATAGAGGTTACACCCAAGAGCAGAATATTCTGTTAACAAAAATAGGTATGTCCCAGTGCTCCCTTGATTTGAGATGTAGCCCATAATCCATTGGCTGTTTGCTACAAAACTGTTGTTTTTATCTTCCAGTTAAAATTGACGCTCCATGGATCGAGAATGCTACGTACATAAATGACGGAGCAGTGATATATATAAAACACAAGCATTTCTACGTTACCCAGCCTGAATTCCAAGTGGAAATCTCGGGAGTCAACAGTAAATACAGAGAGGTCACTTTTTATGTCCACATTCATCTTAAACTCAACATTATATTGATTGTCCCGTAAGTCAAGCGTTACAGAACTTACTCAGAATGTCCAGATGTCAATAGACAAATCTAACCATTTCACCAAATTAACAAACATACTGTTAGTAATGTCAGGAGTAATTTTGTTCAAATAAAGAGCTAATGCAAATATTCAGTGTACACTGCTCACAAAAATGTACTATATCCTCATGTAATATTTATGTGAGCAATATATATAAACTTAGAAATAAATGCTAAGATGCTGGACGTAAGGGACACCCTGCTTAAATATCCATTAGTCTACAACCACAGAAACAATGGGGCACCCTGTAGATACTTTTAAGCCTTTAATACTGGACTCGTTGGACACCCTGTATAAATATATACAGTATCTCACAAAAGTCGTAACTGTTTTATTATATCTTTTCCTGGGACAACACTGAAGATATGACGCTTTAATACAATGTAAAGTAGTCAGTCTATAGCTTGTATAACAGAGTAAGTTTGTTGTGCCCTAAAAATAACTCAACACACAGCTATTAATGTATAAACCTATATTTACACTGTTATATAAAGCTGTAAACTGGCTATTTTGTATCAAAGTATCATATTTTTAGTGTTGTCCCATGAGACGATATAATTAAATAGTTATAAAAAGGTGACGGGTGTACTCACTTTTGTGAGAAACTATGTGAACGCTGTCATGCTGCACTTTTGGGATACTCTGTACAGACAGTAACCCTATAATGATGGATTTTGGGGAAACCCTTTATAAATATATCTCGACCTTATGAATCTGGACCCATGGGACGCCATGAGTAAATATATATTTAACACTGTGATGCTGAACTTATGGGACACCCTGTTGAAATATATAGTAACTCTATGGTACTACACTTATGGAACACTCTGCACAAATATAAATAAACCCTGTGATGCTGGATTTTGGGTATACCTTGTATGATACCCCTATGGGACATCATAAGTAACTCTGTTTGATCTAAGGGACACCCTGTATTAATATTGCATAACCCTTTGATGCTGGACACCCTGTAGAAATATATAGTAACTCTATGTTGATACACTTATGGAACACTCTGCACAAATATAAATGAACCCTGTGATGCTGGACCGTAACAGGTGGTGAATGTAAACTACTCGAATGTGAGCATAGAAGGAGACAGGCTAAAACACGGGGAGACATATAAAGTATGTGCGAAAGCCAGACCTGTGGATTATTTCGGAGGTCAGTGGACAGAGTGGAGTGCAGCGAGAATGTTCACAGTGGAAAACAAGGCATTACCAGGTGAGTTCATGCACACTATTATGGATTGTCTCAAAGTATGTGGAGGTTACAAGGAAATCCCAGTAGTGTAGTTTATTAATATATCAGTATTTAGTTTGGCACAGTAGTGTACTGTAGTAGTCAGCTCTGTGTGAAGTTTGCATGTGGAATTTCTCTCTGTGTTTGCGTGGGCTTTCTCTGGGTACTCTGGTTTCCTCCCACATTCCAAAAACTTGTGTTAGATTAAGTGGTTGCTCTAAAATGATCTGTGTGTGCGTGTGTGTGGGGGTTCGTGTGGGTGTGTGGGTGTGTGTCTGTGTGTCTGTGTGTCTGTGTGTCTGTGTGTCTGTGTGTCTGTGTGTCTGTGTGTGTGTGTGTGTGTCTGCCTGCCAGTTTGATTAAGCAGGTATAACAAATTATTTTTAGTTTTTAATTAAGTACACTGATCTTGCAGATAATGAGGGTCCACTGGTTTTCTACGTGCTTCTCATCCTCTCTCTTATTCTGCTGATTCTCATTGGCTTCAGCATCTTACACTGGTGGAAGGAGTGAGTCTCTTTTTTAACTTTGCCATTAATGAGTTACCATAAACTTGCAAATCTGAAACGTTTCTATACTTACTAAAGTTTTGCCTCCCCTAGGATACAAGCCTATTTATTTCCAGCCATTCCACACCCAAAGGCCACTCTCGCTCAAATCCACAGGGAGAAGGTAATTCAGAAAAAAATACCAAACTGTGAAAAATAGACTTGTATGTACAATGAGGGCTAAATGCTAGTGAAAATGATCAATTTTCTTTGTTTCTTGGATGATTTTGTATTTAATATGTTCTTGCTTTTACTTTAATGACATCATTTATTCAAACTTGCATGGCCTCCACTAGTTGTAATTTAGTATTTTGTGATGTCTACTGTCTTCAGTGCCCCCATAAATACTTGACGGGGGTCGGGTCAGGTGACTGTGGAGGAAAGTCTGTGACAGTTTGGTGTGTATGACTTCTCCACAAAGACCCAAACAAGCATTTTCACTAGTGCTCTCAGACTTTGTTTAGCCTCCACTGTACTTCACAATCACTGGCTGTACTATGGAGCAGAAGAGCTGTACAGTTATTAAACATATACAGACTCGCATTAGATGTGTTTTGCTCAGAAGGAACGTATTAATGCAGAAAATCGAGTCATCTTCCAAAATTTCGTTTCAGCGTTCACCTGTGAGTTTCAGCCCAGAAACCTTCAAGGACATCAATATCTACCCAGTGGATTACATTGAGGAGAAGGCACTGGCACCAGAGTCCAATGACGAGCAGGGTGATTTGTCTCATCCCCTGTGGCTGTATGAGAAAGAGGACGGTGATGAACAAAGGCTGGAGGCGGAGATGTCCCACTTAAAACTTAAACTGCTCAGTGAGTGTACGTCAGCCGAGGAGAGAGAGAATAATGCAGGCTGCCAGAGCGTAGCGGCCGTCCAAGGACATGGTAAAGATGAGACCTATGTTACAATGTCAAGCCTTTACAAAACTCAATGAGCTGATGGGCAGATAAAGATAACAGATAAGTAACAGGTAGCTGCTCATTTTGTAGTTTCTCCATTGCCGGCACTCAGGACGATCGGTGTGTGTCCAGTCCTAATTGGGTTTATGGATATTAGGCATATAGCAAGTACAAATCGGTCAACTCTTTGGAATTACCATCATTTTTGCCTTAGAAACAGAACCAATCATATTTTACCATAGATTATTATAATCATATCTGGGAAACCAGACAATAAGAACACAAGAACGGTCCCTATCTGGTCCTGTAATTTACTACAGGGTGCAGGGTTCAAAGCGCTGGAACCCCCTGCGGCTCTAACTAGGATAAACAGAGTTAAAACTTGGGAAAACAATGACTTGGATAAAGACCAGTGTCTTTCAGAGTTCCAGGTAATTTCCACTGAGTTTGCAGCCTTTTTTCGGAAATGAATATGAAAGTTCTAGCTGACATTACATGTTAAATGTCATACAATCTGCTATCACTCGCTGCTAAGGCCTGAATGTTTCTACATTTATTAACCATTTACACCCCAGTCAGCTCTTAAAATACAATAGGAAATGACTCTTCAATTTGCACATTGCAGAAATATCTGTGTGAGCTGTGTAGCAAGAATAATCATCTGTCAAAACTGCTGTTGACAAGACGACAACTTTTGACGGTGTACAAATGTTGATGCATCTTGTAGGTGATGATATACCAAGATCCCATGATACTTATAACACGTGCAGTCTGAGTAGTGTGTGGTTAATATTTACTACTAATATTACACAATATTAAGTGTGTAAAAAAAACAGCACACAAAAATAAAGTGACAAAAAGAAAATAAAACATATTAACATTATTTAGCAGACGCTCTTATCCAGAACGACTTACAATTAAACAGTCTTACAATCCAAGCAATTGAGGATTAAGGGCCTTGCTCAAGGACCCAACTGTGGCAGAGATGGGATTTGAACACTGGACCTTCTGGTCCATAGTCCAGTAACACTTTCTGAGGATCAACAAGTGGTTAATTTTTTATATTCTTTTCACTGACCTTAAATCTGTTTTTAGCAGGTCATCCTTGCCTTGTATAATGTTTTGCCATTGCTTGGCTATCCCAAGGGTACAAGAAGCAAGGAAATCTTGTGTAACCACTTTGTTGTTCTAGAAGCACTGCTATAATCTTCAGGTCACCACATAAAATCCAATGATCATTATATTCGATTTTTGGAGAATTGTTATCTTGGAATTAGAAACGTCTTTTACAGTTACTAAGTGATAAATAAGAATGAAAGCTAATTTATTGTATTTGTAAAGCAAAAACACACTTTAGACTTATCTTTCAACTGTCAATAAAATCCTCCATTTGTCAGTTACATAACTATCACAGCCTATTGATTTAATCAATCCTATGACGGCGATGCAATATAGAAGCTGCTCATCCATACGGTAATATTTCAGAAGATATTTCTCTCTATTACGATACATAAATGTGGTACCAGGAGCCAGCAGGTTCTTACACATTTCCTTCCTAAACATAGGAATGACAGAATTAATCACTGTTAGCAATGGGACTGAGGTGGACTAGTGGATAAGTTACTGGACTATGGACCGGACGGTCCAGGGTTCAAATCCCACCTCTGCCACAGTTGGGTCCCTGAGCAAGGCCCTTAACCCACAATTCCTTGGACAGTAAAACTGTATCAATTGTAAGTCACTCTAGGTAAGCGCGTCTGCTAAATGCTGTAAATATAAATATAAGCAGTTTTAAACTGTTTAATAAGCAGTTTTCCTATTTCCTATTAGTTTTTCCTATACCAGTTGCATATTTATCAAACATCAGCATTTTGTGCAATTGGGAATAAAAAACATCAGATTAATAAACGCAAAATAGAAGCATGTTCACTGCCAGTCTCATACTTTGGACCCCAAATGTTTAGTAGTGCATCAATCAGGAATTTTAAACACTGTTCCATTAGTGTAACTTTAAATGATACTCCTTTTAACTCCTCCAGTCATTTCCAATTATTTGTAGAGCCACATTTCAAAGCCACAAACATGCATCAATGTCAGGAATAATTCTGAACAAGAGATTTTAGCTGCAATTTATCAAACTGTGACAGCACATTTGTTTGAAAATGTCTTCGGTATTTAAACAACGTTGGAAACAAATGGAATGATTATGCTATGCACATCCTTAAATACATATTATTTGCATATACACTTCTTGCCCAAATGCATGCAGACACCCCTAATAATGAATCATTGTATCTGTGTGTACATTTGTGTGTGTGTGTGTGTACCTTAAATGTACTTTGCTACTGTCCACCACTGCACATAAATGGTGTAATTGTAAGTCCCACCAGTGACAGAAGAATGACGAAAAGGAATTATTTACAGGGCTAAAAGGTGATACAGATTTTTTTAAACAGTTTCAAGTTCGTATAGCTGGAAAGAGATGTGGAAACAGTGTGTTCATTTTCCAGCCATGTCTGCTATTTTGCTCCTTCTAACAGTCAAAGCATTTATCACGAAATGCAAAGAAGGTAGTTTCCACAGTGACAAGCTGAATACGGCTTGGGTCCTGGTGAGATGCTCTTATATGCAAGCACATTCTTAGCCTATTTTCTCAATTTCTTAGTTTAGAAACATTTAAGGTTCACACAGGTACCATTTTTTGCATACAGATCGTTATTATTCCAAGAGAGACAAATAAAACCCAACAATTATATGAATGCAGGGTGGAACAGTGGCGCACAGATCAGCGTTTCTGCATGAGAGCTCTAAAAATGTAATCCTGAAAATAATTAAATGGGTATAAAAATGAATTAATTCATGCTTGATAAATGCATTTTTTAAATAAATGCAGTATTGTAATATAACATTCACAGGTAATTTAGTTCCTGAAAAAAATAACCAAAACATTAGAAACATTGGAAATGCGATAATATTTTAATGCAGATACTCATTTTAAATATGAAAATCTTCAATTATGTTTGTGTTGAATAGGCTTTAAACTTTTATAAGTTCGATAACACTTTGATCTAGAGATGACAATACATACTTAATGGAAAGGCCACTCACAGATAACTTGCCACTCACATATATGTAATATAGGATCATTATTTTCTTCAGTAAAGAAATGGTAAAATTTTGTTTGTTAAAATGTATTCTCTTTAACTACTTTTTATTATATTGGGGAGGGGGGGGTCTGCTTAATAAGCCGAATAAAATAACCATTTTGTAAGTAAGTATCTAAATGCAGCAGCTCAGCAGACTCCTTCAGAAAAATAACAAATTGTTTTTCCACAGCAAGTAACAAAAGACATAATGAAAATAATGTAATTAAAGCATTATAAAATACTAAATGCATTATGTTGAAGCTTATATTGGCCACTCGTATGAGGGGTGTTTTAATGAAAAACCTGTTTCCATGTCAAACTGCAATTTATTGTTACAAAAGAAATGTGATTATTCACATATTAAATATTTTAAGTAGATAACAGTAATAGTAAAGCATGTTTTGTGTGACGACTGAGATAGGGACCAGAAATTATATTGCAGGGCTCAGCACTAAATATCTCTAGGGTTAAAGCATAACATAATTTAGGAAAAGTATAGTGACATTTAGAAGTCCTGCATCCCAGTACAGTGGCATTAAAATGTACAACTTATACTAAAAAAAACTTTGTATTAAAATAGCTTATACAACTGTTTGGGTATCTTTTCTTACTGGTACTAAGCTGATGTCGGTCAGGAAGCTGTTGGCAGGTGATCAGAACTCTCATTTAATGAACTACACATTTAGTAATTTGGAAACTGAAACAAGCTCTACCAGCTGTTTGTGATCATTGAGGGCATCTTTCAAAACAAATAATAGTGGCAGCATGGGGATGTTCGGTGAGTCATAACTGTTTGCCAGTGCTTGACAGGGCAGGAGGGGAAGCCACATTTTTACGGCCCACAAATTTCTCATCATAAAAAAATTCTGAGGATGTACACGAAACAAACGCAAATGACCTAATGACAGTGGTTACAGGAAAGAATTCTTAGTTTCAGTTAATTGAGTTAAACAGCACTGATGAGAAGTTTCCAGGCAGTTATGCTTTTAATTCATCTAAAGTGATGTTGTTTGAAAGTAAGCACTGTAAAGAGCATTTCACTTGGTATTTATATGTATCTTGTATCTGTCCTGCATTAATATGCGCATCCATTCATAAAACTGGAGCACCCTCTTCTTTTTATCATTTGCAAAAGCTGGCTGCTGCATTAAATACTGCAATTTTACATAACCATTTAAAATTGTTTGAATAAGAGGAAGGTGCAGCAGCCATCTTTTGCAAATTAAAAGTGCAAAACCCAGTGTTAAAGTTGATTTTCATATTTTGTGGGATACAAAATTCAGATTTCGGTCTAGCTGCCTGGAAATTCATTTGACTATTATATAAAAATGCATGTTGTTAAAAACTTAACTGGATATAATCCAGATAAAAGACACAAAGTGTAAACTGAATCTTGCTTTCACTAAGACAGTCACGCACCCAAATGACAAAACAATGTAAAAAAAAAAAAACATTTGCACAATGTCAATTTGGTCTCAAATTGGCTCGATAATAATGCCAAATTGTCAAGATTTAAGTGCTAAATACTCAGAATTCTCATTCTAGCCATTATTGTGAGCACTGTACTTTGTCCAAAGTAAAGGAGCACACACTTCAAACACACAACTGAAAAGTTGAAGGATTGGATTTGAAAAATTACATTTGAAGAGCCTTGTTTAAAAGCCCAGTAAATCCAGGTCACTAGTCAAAAAGGAAGAGTGCTGCACATGAGACGTTAAACCTACTGCTGAATTCTTTCAACAAAAAAAACCTCATCCATCCACTTGCCAAAGTTAAAATTTAAGTAAAAACACTAACAGGGGTTTCCATCCATTCCTGTTATGCAAATTGGAAACGACTGATGTGAAAAAAATAGTGGAAAAATGATGGAAACATTTAAAGTAAGTGATATATAGGACTGCATGATGAAAGAGCTGCTGACTTTCTACAAGCAGCCGCAGAACAGTGGATGATCATTTTTTGACTTCAACATATGTACACCAGCCACTGCACTGTAGACCTACGAAACATTTCTTACATAGGTCTAAATATGGCACCTTCACCAATGTCAGACACTACAGTGTTCAGCTTCAATCAATTAATATTATGCCTTAGCATACACTTCATATGGGCAAAACAGCACCGGTTATAGATTAGGTAATACAACCGACCAAGGTTCAGTCCTAATTTAAGGTTACTATCTGTGTAGAGTTGGCATTGTCTCCCAGCTCTCAAAAACATAGCCGTATGTGGACTGCGTTCTCTACCCCTAGGTGTGAGTCAGTCTGAATGAGTGACACAATCCATGTATGTAGTTTGCTTTTCCATTAAAAAGGCAGTTTATGTCTTTAGAATAACATGTACAAAATTACTACTACAGTACTGAAGTCTGATGTCACCATTAGATTTGTTGTTTTAACAAGACATAATGACCATATCTAAAAAGCTATTGACAACTGGACCAAAAACCATACTTTTCTTTTCCAGTGATTTTCATTGCAGTCTTAGTGAGCATTTGTCCCCTGCTTCAATTCTGAAACAAAGTGTTTTCTTTGCTGCTACTCTTCCCAAAATCAAATTGGCATCTATATGAAGTTGTCAGATGCTGCTACTGCTCATGTGTAATGAGAGATCACACTAAATACTTGTCACTGTAGCCTATAAAAGCATTTTTTCACACTTTTTAAATATTGTATACAGATTTTGTGTGTTTTCTGGTTGCATCCTAGTAAAGAGAGTAAGAAATAATTACATATGACCAATATACCACTGCTAATCAAATCCTACTATCATACTCCCTGTAATTTAACCCATTATCCTGTTAGAGAAACCACTAACCTACCACATGTAATGGCAAAATTCTAAATGCAGAAGGTGATTGTAATGGCGTTTTTGCCTAAACCCTGCAGTTTTCTTTTATGCAGCCAATAATTTAAAAAGTAATGATTGTTTCTTTTATATTGTATTGTTTAGCTCTAGCATAAACAACTAGAACCTAGCAGTGTAGCAGTAATACAGCAGACCAGTGGTAAACGAATTCACACCCAACAGACTGAGAGGAGGACAGTCAGAAGTACCCTGTGCCAGCATATTATACTGACAATGTTTAAACATATGCAGACTTGAATATACAAGAACTAGGTAAAAGGTTTCCACTACTACATAAAAGAAATGGACCAAGAAACTGGCCAATTCCTACTGTATTAACTTTGGCTTTTACCTCTTAGCCTTCGTTAGCTTTGTCAAGTTCTGCAAATTCAGAAAGCTGATGCTGTTTTAAATATCTTATTAAATTTGTTGTTCAGAATGTTCATCAAGTCCACACTCAAATAATTACTAACTCCTCGTTATTATCCCTACACCCCAATTAGTACAGCAATATTTAGGGAGACTATTTGTCCAATTTACACACAAAAGACAACTAAAATCTAACACTTCCTAGTCATCAAAATGCGGCAGCACTCAAACAGAACCACGAGTGGCTGAGCCATGTTTAAATTTCTGTATACATATGAAACAAATTCTGAATGAAAGTTAGTAAAAGCACTGTGCTGTCATGTAAGCCAAATGTGACAAATAATTTGGATGTAAATATTGTTTAAAATCAGGATTATTGTTTCTATACATTTTCACTAATCCAGGTTCCGTCCTGGAGTGATGCATGGCAGCTCAGAGAAGGAACATATCTGTGTGTGTGTGTGTGTTTTGTCACTTGGGAAATCTAAACACTACTTTCTCCTGCATATACACACACCAAAGTAGCACACCTTGTTCCAGCAGTGGTGATAAACAAACACTAAACCACGAAGCCAGCCAACCACAGAAGCACACGTGATCCAAAAGAGGCACAAGTCACTGAGCAAGTAAAGACCACTTCATTCACTGGTTAAAACCCATAAAGGAACACTGGTGCTTGACAGTTTGTCGGTCCTGTAGAATTTTATTTGATTTCTGCATAAATATACCCAGGAAAACAACATATTTTCATGCTTTGATTAGAAGAAACCAATTGAGAAAACAAATAAGACAAACATATTATACTTATGAATTATTTATTCATTGTGGCAAACTATCCAATATTAAATATGTGCCAAATGTATGCAAATCTATAGGTCTTACAGTTCATTCCAAGTTACTATTATTATCAGCCAATTTTAATCAATGGGATGTAAAGGGATCTATCAATGTCTGATCTTTATAACACATAAATGTGGAAGTGTATTATGGCACAAATACATTTCTGAGGACTTAATGATGCCCTTAAGTCAGTCGACCAACAAAGATCACTCAGAGTAAGATATGTGACAGTCTTTTAAGTCACAGGACCCAGGGAAACTTCTAGGAAACGGTCCCACCCATCACATAACTAGAAGGCTATTGGGGAAACCTTTTGTAGATGGATGAGACTGAGTTGGAACTTTTTGGTTTAAATACAAAGTACAAAAAACACATTACAGCATAAGAACTTTATCCTATTTGTGTAATATGGTGGTGGTATTTTCATGGCATGGCCCAGTTGTGCTGCATCTAGTTCAGGATGATTTGTCAAGTGCTGGAAACTAATTCTGAATTCATTAAATGTGAAAGGAAAAAGCCAGGACATATGTCAGTGACTTAAACGTGAATAGATTATACACTACATAGACAATATATTTAATGTTAAAATGCATAAACTTAATTTTTTGCAAATATTCACTCATTTGAAATTTGATGTCTGGAACACATTCCAAAAGAGTCGGGACAAGGGCAACAAAAGACTGGGAAAGTTGAGGTATGCTCAAAAAACAACTGTTTGGAACATTCCACAGGTGAGTGTCATTATTTGGTGTAAAGTGAACATCTTGAAAGGCTCAGTTGCATGAGGAAAAAGTCCAACAGTTTAAGAACAACGTTTCTAGTTGTGCAATTGCAAGGAATTCAGGGATTTCATCATCTATTGTCCATAATAACATTAAAAGATTCAGAGGATCTGGAGAAATCTCTGCAACTCCAAAAAACCAACATTGAATTGAACACCCTGTAACGGATATTACTACATGGGCTTCAAAAAACCATTATCAGTGAACACAGTTCATCGCTTCATCTACAAGTGCAACATAAAACTCTACCACCCAAAGCGAAAGCCATAGATCAACAACACCCAGAAACACTGTTGGCTTCTCTGGGACCTAGCTCATCTGAGATGGACTGACACAAAGTGGAAAAGCATC
Organism: Parotocinclus cesarpintoi; assembly: GCA_034780495.1. NCBI lineage: Eukaryota > Metazoa > Chordata > Actinopteri > Siluriformes > Loricariidae > Parotocinclus > Parotocinclus cesarpintoi. Next base: position 21,355 of record JAUZSV010319595.1, read on the forward strand.
CTGTGGCCTGACAAGTCTAAAATTCAAACTGTTTTTGAAAAATCATGGACGTTGTGTCCTCCAGGCCAAAGAGGAAAAGGACTGTCCAGATTGTTATCAGTGAAAGTTCAATAGCATCTCTGATGGTATTGGGGTGCGTGTTAGTGCCCATGGCATGAGCAACTTGCACATCTGTAAAGGCACCACAGCAACTTATGATGCCATCCAAGCAACGTATTTTCCAGGGACGTCCCTGTTTATTTCAGCAAGACCAATCCAAGCCACATTCTGCCCAGCATGTTGCAACAGCATGGCTTCATAGTAAAAGAGTGCACGAACTAGACTGGCCTGCCTGTTGAAAATGTGTGGCACATTATGAAGTGCAAAATACGACAACAGAGACCGCGGGCTATTGAGCAACTGAAGTTGTACATCAAGCAAAAAAGGGGAAGAATTTCACCTACAAAGCTTCAACAATTTATGTCAAATGTGTTCAAAAAGGAAAGGTGATGTAACACAATGGTAAATATGCCCCGTCCCAACTTTTTTTGGAAATGTTGCATGTAGGCATCAAATTTACAATGAGTGAATATTTGCAAAAAACAATAAAGGCCATCTGTTTAAACAAACTATACAATGAGATATATTGTATTTGTATTGTATTCGATTGAATATAAGTTGCAGGATGAAGGATTTGCAAATCATCATATTCTGTTTTACACAACATTTCAACTTCATTGGAACTGTATTGTAATTGTATAAAACTCAAGTCAATGCCAAATTAGTCTAATAAATTAACACGTCATTGGACTGTGGGAGGATACCGTATTCCACCAATACACCAGAATTGAAACAGGGGGAAATGGGCTACAGTTTCTTGAAGCCACAGTTACCAGAAATGCTTAGCTGTATAAGGGGGTTACACCACAGGTTCACAGATCGGAATACTGGAACGTTTCCTCAATACATACGATAGCATTTGGTTCTGTTTGTCTACATATAGAACATGTTTGCAAATTAGATGATGTTTTAGGTCATAGATATGCAAAAAATATAGAATAGTGTAAAGGGTTCACAACTTTCAACCAGGACATTACAGGCACCTCCTACTCCTTAACCCCAAGATACACCTAACGATGAGTCAGTGTGAAGTGTACCGCAATTTCTTTTCAAACTCACTCTTTAGGTGGGCACATGAGAGTCATCTTGGCTTTTACGGTGAATTCCCATCATCAAACACACTCCATTTCAGCTTCTTAATTCTGTTCCATAGGCGTTTCAGCTGATCTGAAATGAAAGTTTGAAGTTTGTTTCATTTGCAATTAAAAGCTATTTTTACAAGTACATGCTTTTTTAAAATGTCATTCAACATGACCTGCACTGTATTGTACAACCAAAAAAAAACTTGACCTCTTTCCTAAAATTATACAGACTCAGCTGCCTTAAGCTCGTTTGGAATTTGAACAGAACAAGATTAGAATACTATTTGTGTATTACATTTAGTATTATAGAGACTTCCCCATCGAAAAACAACTGTTTTATGATATACTTAAACCATGTCCAAAATTAAAATACCTTTCCTGAATAATCATGTCCTATTAATTATTCCTTACATTCAAACTCTGGAACACTATATAGTGGAAGCTGTGGATTTAAAAGCATAACTAAAGCAAATTGCATTATCATCATTCGACTTACATTGGGTTACGTTCATTGCCTTTGTAAGATCGCACCATTGAGCGTTTATTTAGGTTGCCCATGCCAAGTCAGAATTTTTGTTTGAATTTAGGGGCAGGGGGAACTCAAATGGAATGTTCAATCTCTGAACTGTTGAAATAAAGAGGCATTCAAATGAAAAAGTATCACAATATAGTGCATTAATACAGGGGACAGAAACCATTATGGTAGTGCATGATTATACCACTTATACTGCTGCCGCAAATTCCAATAAATGAATAATTGCTCTAATAGTACTACATACATTCAACAAAGCAATTTATTAGGAGCACTATAGGTGTTCACACTGCATTCTGCAAAACAAGACGCTGACATGACATTACCACAGCCACATAGTAGATTATATTTCAAAATGAAATATCCCCAATAAAGTATCCCTTAATTTTTGTGAGCAGTGTACTTTGCACATATTGTATAATTCAAAACAATTAATTTAATCAAAACAATATACAACATTCACTACAGTACTGTACTGCATAACACAGTAACATTGATCCTTGTATCTTAAAAAAATGAAAGTACTGCAATTTAATTTTCTGTGAGCAGTTTTCACAGATGTACTGGACAAGTTTTTGGTCATTCAGACCTGAATTAGATGTATATAAGGTAGATTTTTATTTGCCGTTATAATCCTTAAGACCTCTGATATTGATGCACACTGGTTGGATGGATATTACAAAACGCATACCTGTATACCAATACAGTTTATGGCATTCCTTTTGTAGCTCATTGTACAGTAGTACAGAGTGGTTATTCAAGTTACCATGTGACCATTTTCCATTGACCTTTCTCACTAAGGTGCTTCTTTTGGCAGAACTGACGCTCTCTGATGTTTTGTTTTTTTGCTGTTGTTGTGCCATTCAAAGTGAACTATAGAGACTTGCACTAACACTTTACAACTGGCTGATTATGTAACTGCATGAATGAGCATGAGTATAGATATTCCTTATAAAATGTTCAGCAAATGTATTGTTTTGCTCATCTGTTGTGAGGTTCTTTGAGTTCTGAACGCTTTGTACCTGAACAAGCAAATAGGAGAGCTTTTGGGATTGTGCAGTTTTGTATAAACCGTCAAATTAAACACCACAATGTATTGTGGGTTTTCTTCATCTGGTAGGGTGCATCTTTGTACACTACGTATTGTGGTGCACTGTGAGACTGTAGAGACCCCTTGATTCTCACTGAAATAACCAATTATATTAGCAACAAATTATATTAGCATCCAGGTCATCCCTGAACCATGAACTCCTGTATCAAACATAAATCAGCCTAGTTGCAGAAACCCGTGTTTGCATTACGCCACATCTCAGAAGGGAAAAAACAAGATGCGTCAAGAGAACAAACCACAGTACTAGAATTAAGAATTACAGTGGGAAGCTTCACTTATGGGGTTTCCAACCGCCTATAAATGACACACATTTGGAATTTGAAATATGTACTGCAAAAACTGCAAAAACAAAATGTCCAAGTAATATTTCTAGACAAGACCACACCGACTTCACCTTTATTAGCTCTGAATTAGTATTTGGTTAGTGTCAATCCTGTTTAAAGTAGGATGTAAGGATTCTAATAAAGTAACGAGCATAGCAATAACTGGCTAATCGTGCTGTGGCTTAGCCAGTTATTGCTATGCTTGTGAAAGGTGTGGGAGGGTGATTATTCAGGATAGGTATTTTCATTTAGTTTACAATTACAGTATACAGCACACACTCTAATCCACAATGACTTACAACTGAGCTGAGCAGTTCCTCAAGAGTTAAACTTGAAGCATTTATAGTCCAGACCCTTAAACTCGAAGAGTACTCTGTCCATTCCTAACCACTGATTGCATTAAATAGGTCTTATTATTACAATCTTTGCTATTACATAAACCCTGTAGGTACAAACCCTGTAGTCGTTATAATTTTCCTGACCTTCTTCCTCTATTTAGGCCAAGCACCAGAAGTAAATCTTTTTGATAGATCCTGTTGACTGCTTTCTGACAGACAGTATTAGTGCTTGACCCACTGCCAAGGAAATACTTATTTGAGTGTTTGCTCAGAGAAGGGTTTGAGCTGAATCCAAAACAATGAAACACACTCTTTACATAGTAGGGATGTGTCAAGTTTAGTCCTAGCTCCCAAGGAAACTAGATAGTGCATATTTAGGATTAAATATTCTTGCTGGACTATTAGAGAAAGACAGGGAAAGGGATGTTTCATGCACCTTGAGCAGCACGATAACATCTAGATAAGGCTTAGCTACATAAATGCACGTGTGTAAATGTAATCGAAGATCTACTGATATCCGATTGATATTAAATCTGATTGCCCAAACCCCTTCAGAAGTAGCTTAACATAAGCCACACATTAACCAAGTGTAAACACGTGTAAACAATACTTGCACATGGTACACATTATCCATACAAAAATGTTTTGTCACATTTTTTGCAAACATGTCCCACATGAGCCTTGAGAAGGTTTTATATTTATTTATTAACGATGGCACTTTTTCACCTACACAACATAACCCAAAAATGAACTTTGCCCAGCACTGGCTAGCAAGTGTTTTCTAAACAAACTGTTTACAATATTACCCACAACTTAGCTATATTTATAAACTAAAAGCTACGTACAGAAACAGCCCCTTACACACTCGCACGACTAAGCCTAAGCACAGGGGGCTTTATAATGGACTGCTGAGCAGAGCTACAGGACATGCAATGCAAATTCACTACAGACACTACATTTCCCATAATGCCCCAAAGCTTGAGTGACCAACACTTTCAGTCAGAGCCAGCTTCATTCAGTTTTTCTTGTGGGGGATTTTTAAGAAAGTTATCAATGATACATGCAAGGTAATGATAATGATATCTCTTATGTTAGCATAAAAAAGCAACAACCAGTATAGCATTGAATTATACTGCTTACAAAAAATTATGATTTATTTATACTCAAGCAGAGGAAAACAGCTGCGTCCCACTAAATTCTGTGTACCAGTACAACAGTCTAGAAACACTTCTACTGAAGATACCACAATAGCTCACAGATTGAAGGTTACGCCAGTGAAGTCTGTACAGCTCTTGAGGAATTTGGTGCTGGGATGAATGAACACAAAGAAATAAAGGTTCTCATATATCTCGGAAATAACCACAGTTTAGAGTCCATTGGATGACAAATGATGGAAGCCAATATATATACACATGAATATGTATTCATACATACATTTCATTCCACGTTGGAATGAGAGAGAGACTCAGCACGTGAATAAGTACCAGTTTATACAATTACGCTAAATTAACACGAAAATGTTTTCACTAATATTTCAAGAAACAGTGCCACATTTCACAGCATTATTATTCCTAGGAAGCTACAATACATGGCATAACCCACCTTAACGACTGAATGTAAGCCCAAGACGGTGCTAAGCTTTATGTATGCTAAAATTAGGCTTATATTGTGTTTCACATTCCAGGTTGAGTTATGCCCAATTCAGCACCACTGTCGGACATGCATCCCCTGTCAGGCATGAGCTCTCACAACAGCTTTAGATCAAAAACAGTCTCCACTGTTGTGCAGAACTCAGCACCACTCCCACCAGATACAAGTCTTGTAGTCAATATAAGTAATGGAAGGGCGAATTACAATTTTCAAGCAAAAAAACAACAGGGGATGCAACTGATAAAAAAGGTTCAAGTTAACACCGCCTGTTTGCTAGGATTGCTTCACAGTATAAATTTACCAATGAATTATAAGATAGTGAATGCTATGTGAATACAAAATGTCAATTCTCTAAGCACAAAATTCATGGACAGTTTGACAGTCTGTGACAATTTTTATGGCCATGAATTATGTAGGGCTAGTACCAGGTGAGAAAGACCATACACACACACACACACACACACACACACACACACACACACACACACACACACACACACACACACACACACAC
>JAUZSV010319596.1:0-19323 GCA_034780495.1 Parotocinclus cesarpintoi
ATATGGTCTCCCTCACTCACACACACACACACACACACACACACACACACACACACACACACACACACACTTGCATTTATACAAATTGTGACACTTTAAAGACACCAGTTATAGACACTAGGCCAGAGTACTCTAGACAATAGAGTAGACAATACTCTATTGTAAAAGGCGCTATATAAATAAAACTGAATTCAATTGAATTGAACACTCATACTGAAATACTGATAGTAAACCCATGGGAGGAGTCTGAGTCAGGAATTAAATTGAAGCTGGACATTAATCTGCTTTTTATTTCCATAAATCACACAGGCTAAAATGTTTTTTCCCCACTAAAATGCTTGTCATTGGTTTTTTAACATGTTCTAGTACTCTTTCTTTAATCAGAACCCTCTAGATTCTACAAAAAATTTAATATAGGCTTATATTAAAATTTGTTGAAGTGCATTAGTTCTTTAGTAATTTCCAGAACTTACTGCATTAATACTCCAATTACTTCTCACAATGTGCTTCAAAATAACTTGCTTAAAAGGTTACACTTTCATTAAAATGTTCAATTTTTTTTTCATAATATTATCCAGACAAGGAAAGGTTCTTACTTTTGATCAAGGACATGAAACTCTAGGACACAGGACAATCTGTAAAGGGGCATGATCTCAAACTCCCAAGTTCCATACTCTGCATATTCCAGCCTTATAAGATGTTCTAGACTGTTTTTAAGTGGGGGACAAAAGCCTAATATCACTAGTGAAAATATATATATATATATATCCATAACTCTCAAAGACAAGCATCAGTTGTTTTATTTTTTACTTGATACAGATACATTCAATTCATTCATGACAAAAACTAATTTATATCAACACACTAGTCATGGGTCAATTTAGATTGACCAATCAACTTAATGCTTAATGAACTGGAATAAGAATAGAAACCAGAGTAATGAGTAATACCACATGAACACAAAGTGGTCACCAATCATTCAGTAAAATTACAAGTTGCTCTTTAGGACATTTTTGAGTTCATGTCAGCTCAAGTGCATGCTGTAATTACAGAAATATACATAACACATGATAATCAGACCTGATATTGATTTTTTTAGTTATTTTTTTTGCAGAATCCAGGGATCCAGAACTATTTATTTAAGTACAGTTAATTATTTCAGAATTCCTTATTTTTCTGTAATGATCTAAAGCCCATTTTGCTGTTTGTTGAAGGGTTCTGAAATGCCTTACCCGAAATGTGTGGTCAACACCCCCACATTTCTTTTACCTTTTAAAGAACAGCCCTGGAAAAAAAATGTGTGCCATACAGGAGCAGGTTTGTAATTGCTTGCAATTCTCTTTTTATCCAGAGCACCTGGCTCATTAGGGTTCATTGATCAGGCTGACTGGCAATTGTAGGTCAGTGACCAGCTGTGATCGATGGGATGTTTGAATGTTTAGTGTACACAATTTACTCATTATTAACCCTCATGTAAGTTGTACATTAAACAGCCATTAGAGTCAAATCAGTCACCTTTCTCTATTTCTCTTACCAAAGCTCCTCTCCCTCTCCTGTTATACTCATAATACCTTGAGGGCAGCAGACAAGGCGGCCCCTATCTCCCCAGAGCCTCTGGGCTGTTTGACCACTCCATCACTTGGCCTCTGTAATCACACCTGATTAAGCTGTTTATGCTCAAACAGAGGAGTCTTCAGAGCAATTAAGAGGAGTAAGAGCTAAAAATATGCAACCCCCTCCCTCCACACGATGTCTGCTGGTATCCATCACCTCCCTCCCACAGATCTGCTCCTCACTCCTACTGAATACAGCCTGTGCTTGTAATCAGGATTTGAAATGAATTTTAACACATAAAGCTTTTATCTAAAAATCTATTTGCGGGATTAGTGGGCGGATTAAAACAGTTACAGATTTCAAACTTTTATCTGAAGGATTTTTCTAAAAACTCAACAAGAAGGTTGAGGGAAGTACTGCACATGTTATAATAGCACATTTACCATTCAATTAAAATTATATAAGGACAATAAGAGCCAACTGCTGAGACATATGAGTCATAAATAAGGTTGAATTTACTTTTAACACAGCACAAATGCAGATCTGAGCTTAGTGCCAGCTACTGGCAACAACAGTTATCGAGGACCTGAGTTTGAACTCCAGGCTGAGTATGTAATGAAATTTGAGTGGTATAGTTACATGCCTTGTGATAGCCTGGTGTGAAATCCAGGGAGCACCTTCACCTTCCCGAGGGAATTCCAGGATAAGCTCTGGACTCCCTGTGACATTGATCAGGATAAGCGATTGACCATTGTGATGATCTGTTCCTCCTTACCTGCAGGTGGCAGTATTCCAATCAGACAAGTTTTGATTTATCTACAAAAAGAGTTTCATTACATTCTTCATGGTTAATTAAATTAAATAATAGGTAAATTAAATTAAGGTTTAGTAAATATGGAGTGAATTTGCTGCAGATGTTTATAGCAGTGGAGATTTCCTTTACTTAATACTTATTTTGCTCTCTTTAGGTCTGAAACCGGGGTACCTGAGGACGTTCATTCAGTTTCTGAACATTCTTCCGGCAGAAGAATAATCTTGTAGGTTCTCCAGTTGTTTTCTTTTCTGAAACCAGTGCATATTTGTGTGTCTCATTAGTAGAAAGCATGGCCTGTCAGTCTGTGCTTTGTGTAGCTGCACAGTAGCAGGGAATGAGCCATTTATTTCCAGATGCTATAAAAGGATGCATTAGGCTCTCTCATAAAATATTGATTATAACAGTTTGTTTTCTTTTTATCCATGATAATGGCTCTGGGTTTGTTCCCATTACACCCTCCACGGTCCACATTTCTGCTTGGTACAGAGGCTTTTATCATTCACATTGGAATTCATGATACATTCGAGAACACACAAACACCCTCCATCCTCCAGGCCTGGATATATGTATCCATTACATGTATAATAACAACAAAACTCATTAATTACCTCAATTATACTTGTTGTGTACCATAAAGCATCCTATTATTTCCCTGGACTTGTTGGCCCACAAATTAAACCCTGAAAGAATTGTTTATTCTAATAGTTCATATACAGCTCTGGAAAAAAGAGACCTCTCCAAATAACTTAAAATCAACAAATCTACATGTATGGCAGCAATTCCATTCCAGTACCTGATTAGTTCTACTTAATGAGATATTGATTAGGTGATCACCTGAATTAAATCATATTTATTGAGGAAAAGCACAGGAAACATGAAAGCTGTGGTTGCAATATAGACTTTCTGAATCTTTTTAAGTTAAGATGTTACTATTGTTTTGTTAAGAATTAATATGAACTTTAGAAATAACCCCTTTTCTTTGTATTTTTTTTCTTTGTTATTTTTAATCAGTTACCATTTGCAGTGAATAAATGCTGTTGATGATGCAAATACATATTTATGGTTGGAATTTGTCAGTAATTCATAGAATAAAACAGAAATTCAGGTTCAGTTTTTATTAAACAAATACAATAATTACAAATAATAAAATGAAGGAAACTGAGCATTTTGCAGTGGTGTCTTTTGTTTCAGAGCTGTATACCATGGATGAACATGGATGAACTTAGATGAACAAAAACTAAGTAAAAGTGTATCCTTAAAAGTATCCAGTTTATACCAAATTAAGCTCCATTATCTCCATTACGTCAAAAAATAAATCAACCCCAATGTTAAGGTGACTTTAATGTTATTGAAATTTCATGCATTGTACCTGTTATGTCATTTATCTCATCTGTCAGCATTTTAATTGCTGTAATAGTAAAATGTTGCGTTTGTAACCCAGCGCCTGTGAGAACACAGATGTCGGTTTATTGTGCATTGGAATATAAAACAGTGGCATTTAAATCCATCATTAAGCAATCTCAGATTCTTAAGTTTTCTGTCTTTATTGCAAATGTTCAAAATTATAAATTTTAATAATAGACATTTTGCGAACAGTACAATAATACTGTCAGCAAGTGAAATCCTGACAAATGAGCTATGAGAATTAAAAGGGACAATGTGTGAAATTTCAAAAACATTAAAATAATGTGTAAACAAAAATGAACATTTGAATTTGAGTCCAGTTATTTTATTGAAAATATATGCATAAGTGTGGACAGTAACGAGGCAGCGCAGACGAGGCTTGTTTTGAAGAAAATTGTGGCTTATTTATTTAGGAAAAGATGTACGCAAGGTTTTAGTGATGTAAGCTTTTTGGTTTGCACCATTTCACCATTCTTAACATAAAGCAGTAAAACACTCTTTAATGGTGCTGCTATGTTTGTTCAGGATATCCTCAGTTAAACTCTTGCTCCATAGAGGCCGCGCACGGACAAAAAGCTTTAGGACGTGGTGCTGGTCTGGCTGAAGCATGCCTTAGTGCAGGTCAAGCTCACAAAAGCAGGTCAGAGCTTAGTGGGATGAACTCCACCACCCTTTACCACTTCCTTCACCATTTACCCTGTGTGAAACTCTCAGTTTACTATTTCTCCCATAGAGATTAGGCTGTGTGTGTGTCAAAGACGAAGTGCTGAACACACAGTTTACATGCCAGAGCCTGGTGATACAAAATAACACACTTTCACACAGCATGTATCCAAACACAGTGCACATTTGGTACAGTGTATACACACACACACACACACACACACACACACACACACACACACACACACACACACACACACACACACACACACACACAGGGAAATGTAGAGGCACTAGATAATGTAATACATGAGTTTGGAATTTAGGAGACACTACAATACCTGGAGAAAATTAAGCAGACATGGGGAGAACATGCAAACTCCACACATCCAGTGGGCCAGCACTGAATCCCAGTCCTCTGTATCTGTCAGGCAATAGTGCTTACCACTGCGACACTGCCCTGCCACGAGGTACAAACCTATATAAATAGTGGACGTTTCTCCAGTGTGAAAAATAGTTTTAGGTGTATAATATGCAATAATACGTTTTTTTTTTAAACCCTTTCTGGTGTATTAGTTTCCTGACTGGAAGAATATACTCATGCTATACAGAGGAGTTCATCATCTTTGGTACATTAAGTAATGAGGATGTCTGCTAGGCTTTGTATACTAACTCGAATATATTGCAGTCATTTACAGCGCTGTGTTCTAACAGATATTTCGAAACCTCAGTTGCAAAGAAGGAATAAAAATGAGACTGATGTAACCAAGCATGCTCTCCATAACCTCAGACTTTACAAATTTGCTGTTTCTGAAAATCAGTCGCCTCTGTAGATGTTTTAGAATTGTCCACAGCATTGTTACACATAGTTGGAATAATTGAACCCATTTGTCTCTCACTTGGCACAGTCTAATTTCCAGTCATAGGTACAGCATCAACAAACAACATCAATTAACAAATCAATTCTCTTTGAACACAAAATTACGCAAGGGTTGTTTCACCAGCTAAAAAAATATACTGTACAGTTCTAACCTGCCTCTACAGTAATTCACAATCAGTGTCTCATGGTGTTTCGTGTTTCAAAACATCCCAATTTTGTGATTATGCAAAAGTTTCCGTTTTGATGATTAAAAATAGCTTGGACGCAGCCACTTTTAAAAATTTAAGTCCATTTTAATTGTGAGTAATAGAATTACATACCGTATAACTGCATGGTCTTTTAGGCTCTGTCAATATGTTCCTGTAATGCATTGCTGGAAGGAGGCCACAACATCCATAACACTCTGGCTCTTCTTTTCCACTTAGCTTGATACAGCATTCACTTATATACCTTCCCATGGCTGACCACTATGAACATTTGGCCAGTCATGCGCAGTTATGATATGAATCACATGACAAGTACTAGTTAGGAGGTGAGTTATGTTGTATTATGCAGTGTTGGCTTTATAGAGGCTTTATTGTGCCTGTCTGTGGGCAGATATAAATAAATTGCCTTGGGCTTTATGTGTTGTAAAATGTGAGTTGAACGTGAGTGAGTTCTTTGTAGAACTACATTGTAGATGTCTGCATTTCCTCTTACATGTCATACAAGTTCAGTAGGATAAAAGGGAAAACATTACAAGAAATGTTGCAGCTGCGTTTAAATGACTGTTCATCCTTTAAGTGAGATTTTGCTGCCCCCCAGTGGAAACGTTGACTGGGTGCAGAGATACCTCGAGGCTTCAAAGGATGTTTTAATATTGAATCGATCACAACGTGTGTTTATAACAGGGCTCTCTCATTCCAAGCTTTCCTCTAGAATTGAATTTGAAACATGTACAGCTACACCTATTGAGCTATTGAACTGTGCACTCAGCTGTCATTCTAATACATCCCAAAAGTGTTCAGTAACTTCATTGGTCTTTTCTGGCCAGCGAAACCTTTTTAATGTTAGGCTTAGTATGGCCGTTTATGCCCCTCATGTTGGGCATAAAGCAAATGGCGTTCCACAGATAATTACTGATTATGCCACAAAACTGGGAGTATGCCGTTCACCCAAATGCAGTGCACAAGTGTGATCTTCCAACTTTAGATTCCTCCCATAGGACCACTGCTCTCTCCAAGAACTACAGTTCAAACAAACCTTAATTATCCTTACCTATCCTGAACGCTTTGTTATAAACTGCAGGAGATCGTTATGCTACAAAATAAATGGCTAAGGAAAGAATGAAGCCTCAGGCATATACTATAAATAAATAAGAAATTAAACAATGCACTCTGTGAGAAATGTTGAATTGCTGCAAAACTCAGCATGCAATTATATAACAGGCAGATATGTAAATGATTACAGGTGTGATCTGATTGGACACTGGGTCATCTTACAATATTGCAAAAAGTGGCTTCCCTGCTGCCCTATAAAGGCTCTTAGAGGCTACCTTTGTGAAGTGTACCTTTTGGTGAGAGATTTTCACGTCTTTATTATGTACAGACTGAGAAGCTTTTAAATAGCATGTATACTCTTTTGACAAGTTGCTCAATTTTTTAAACTTGAAATAAAAAAATAAATGCCACTTCAGAAAAAAGGTAAGGGTGATACATTATTAATCCTCAGGTCATAAGGTGCCAGTGTCACCCAACAGGAATACTGGCACACACATACATACATACATACTTTGTACATATATATATCTCGAATGTTCCTATGGAATACCACGACCTCATCTCCTCTCTCTGTTGGGTTCTTTTTTGTCCCCAAAGCTGACGGCTCCCTGCGTCCATGTATCGACTATCGGGGGCTCAATCAGATCACCAAGAGGTACTCGTACCCTCTCCCTCATCCCGCCTGCCCTGGCCTTTAGTACCAGCACTGGCCACTACGAGTACCTGGTAATACCCTTTGGCATGGCCAACGCCCCATTGGTCTTTCAGGCCTTCATAAATGATGAGCTATGGGACATTTTGGACATACTGGTTTTCTCTCCGGACCTCCCCACGCACGTCTCCCAAGTATGAAAGGTTCTCTAGCGCCTCCAGGAGAATCAGCTCCGGGTGAAGGCGGTCAAGTGCGAGTTCCACACTCAGTCTGTCAGCTACCTGGGGTACGCCATCTCCCCGCTGGGTGTGGCCATGGACGAGGCCAAGGTGGAGGCTGTCCTAGCCTGGCCACGACCACAGTCGGTGAAGGACCCCCAGCGCTTCCTTGGCTTCACCAACTTCTACCGACGTTTCATCCGGGGCTTCAGCCGGGTGGTCACACCTCTCACCTCCCTGCTCCAAGTAAAGCCCCGTAGCCTCTGCTGGTCCCCAGAGGTTGAAGGAGCTTTCAACAGTCTCAAGAACGCTTTCTCACAAGCCTCGATTCTGGGACACACAGATCCCAGCCGCCCCTTCATAGTCGAGGTGGAGGCCTCGTCGGTGGGAGTCGGGGCTATCGTCTCTCAACGCCTCGGAGACCCCCCCAAGCTTCACCTGGTGGCCTTTTTCTCCCACAAGCTAATTCCAGCAGAGCGTAACTACGATGTGGGAGATCGGGAACTGCTCGCCATCAAGCTGGCCCTGGAGACCTGGAGACACTGACTGGAGAGGGGCCACACACCCAGTAACTGTCCACACTGACCACAAAAACCTTGAATACCTGAAAGCTGCGAAACGACTCAACCCTTGCCAGGCCCTTTGAGCACTGTTCTTCACCAAATTCGACCTCCGCATTGCCTACCACCCTGGGTCCAAGAACGGGAAGGCGGACACTTCCAGGAGTCAAATGCCGCTATTACAGAACCCCTGGAACCCATTCTACCAGCCTCGTTCTTCCTCGAGGCAATCCAGTTGGAATTCGAAAGAGTACCACGATCCTTGCCATCCTTGATCGCTTCTCCAGGGCGGTAAAGTTCATCCCGTTTCCTAAGCTCCGCACAGCCTTCGAGACAGCAGAAGCAGTTTTTGCCAAGGTCTTCACGACCTTTGGCATTCCGGAGGTCATACACTCCGACCAAGGACCTCAATTCACCTCTGCTGTGTGGACTGCCTTCCTGGAGAGGCTGGGGGTCGCGGTCAGCCTCACTTCAAAGCACCACCCCCAATCCAATGGCCAGTGTGAGAGGGCGAACCAAGAGCTGGGGAAGTTCCTCAGGCTGTACTGTGCGGAGAACCCAGACGACTGGGTCTGCTTTCTCCCTTGGGCGGAGATCGCACAGAATTCCCTTCGCCACTCCTCTACGGGCCTTACGCCTTTCCAGTGTGTCCTGGGCGTTCAACCTCCCTTCGTTCCATGGGATCCTTCCCCCTCAGACGCCCCGGCCGTGGACACATGGCTCAAGAGGAGCAAGACCGTTTGGGAACAAGTCAATCAACAGATCTCCTGGGCGATCCGCAGGTACCAAGCCCAGGCAGACAGGTGGCGGAGCCCCGAACCCAGTTATCAACCGGGTATGGCTGTCTACCCGCGATCTCCACATTCAGGGAAGTACTGGCAAACTCACACCTCGATACATTAAACTTAATCCCGTCACATGTCGTTTGGCTCTTTCACCACATATGCACACTCACCCCGTTTCCCATGTGTCTCTTCTTAGGCCCTGGGTCCCTGGTCCGCTGGCTGACGCTCCTCCCATCGAGCCACCCCCGTTGGAGGTTGATGGTGCCCCCGCCTACACAGTCCACCGTCAGCTGGACTCCTGCAGGCGGGGCTCACGGCTGCAGTACCTTGTGGTACTGGGAGGGTTACGCTGCTGGGTTGACGCAAAAAACATTCTGGACCCCCTCCTCATCCAAGACATGCCACCCACCCACGTCACCCGGCTCCTCGAGGACACGGCCGCCCCCGCAGAACCCTGCCTGCTCCTGGACCCGCCAGGACTCGCCCTCCTTCGCCCATTGCGGGTTCCTTGGGCGGGGGCACTGTCACACCCATGGGCGGTTCCAGCGACCAAACCCGTCCCATCACACACACACACACACGCACCGTCACCTGAGTTTTGATTTCCGCTCATTGCACACACCTGACACTCATCACCGCTCACCCTACTTATGCACGTCTCACTCACTCGTCAGTCGCTAAGTCACTTGGTCCCTACCTTGTTTCTAAGCGTTTCTCTACCTTTGTATACAAGTTGTTATCGCTAGACTTACAGTTTCTTCAGACGGAGAGGTCTGTGATACCAAACATATTACAAGTCTCAAGATAAATTCATCAGCATAAAAACCTAAATGAGTCATTTAGAGCCTTACTTATTCTTATGGTTTTTAAACTCCCAGGTAAGACATAGAGGAAATATTCTGTGCAGGAACTCTGATATAGAGTATGCTGTAGAAAATGCTGAATATATCTATTTGCCAGTGTATTTTGCATCATGTAATTTAATTCATGGAACATTAGTTTAGTGATTTAAAAAATGTAGTTACATCATCTTTTTTGTGCTTTCTTGTGGTTGTAAAATATACTTCTCACAAAAAATTTTGAGAGCAGTGTAGTATACGTCAGTTATTTTTACATTGATTAATTGCTTCTGCCATGTCATTTTGCTGAATGGATTAAGTATAATATTAATGTCATCCATCAAAACACCCTGTAACAAATTATGAAGGTAGTGCTTGTTTGGTTGGACATTAAATAAGCTTTAAAGTCAATTACCTCCATGACTTGATCCTGTATTACTTTGAGTTAATATATTAACATTTATTATGCATTTTATGGCAGTCTTGCATAACAAATGTACAATAACAAATTGCAGCTTGCTTACTTTTTTAATTTAGAAAGTAATCAGGCTCTACCATGTACTTTATATAATGTTTGACTAATTCATGGCTTTTTTCAGCTAGCTTTTGTCTCTTTATGTCAATGTAATACATTTTTCTTGCATACATTTATAAGCTAAAACATTTAATATGAATAAATAAATGCAAAAGTTATATAATTGTGTGCATAATTATAATCATTTTAACAGAAGCTGTTTTTTGTGAAGGTAAATCCTGGTGAAACTAGGCGACCAGTGGTGCTGCAACATAACAAGTGATTAAATGTACTTGATTTCTGTACATTTTCACTCATGGTTTCTTAAGGTTTCAAAGTAAATGCCTGTTTTTCTACTTACCTGAGCACAGGTAAACTGGGATGTTAGTTATTCTTTCTTGTGATGCTCTCAAATTGCTATATGCACTTTATGGTTTTGTACGATTTCATCACTCGTTTAAACTACATTTGCGATATTGTGATGCTGTTACTCCTCTCCGTCACATGGGGTCACCCCTGGTCTTTGCCACAGACCCAACACCATGTCCCAAGAAACCCTGAGACTTTAAATGCCCCTTGCAGAACCTTGGACAAGACTGATGCACAGACAGAATAGGGACCTTTAACCCAGCCAAATAGGATGGCCTTCTCTCACTAGTTTTGGCTCAATAATACTATAATTAATTATATTAATTATGTTTGTATTCAATATGTTCATTCCTTTATTTTTTATTATTTCATTATTTTATGTTTATCATGTTATACCTAACAAACCAGTTTTTGCACTGTTACACTGCAGAACGCCTCCCAAGAATGGGTAATCAAATGGATGTCATTTAGTCATTTAACAATGAGGCTGTCTTTTTGCGAACACCTTTTCACCGCTCAGTGATGACCGGACCATAATAATTATTGACCTTTCAATTAGATGTAATCACAATGAATCAATAAATTTAATTTTAGTAGAAGTATTAAGTGAATCTGCTGTTAAAGTCTCTCCTAAGACAGACTAGAACAACTGACATCACTTGTTACAGACCAGATAATGAAAGGTAAGCTACTATAAAAATGCTTTACTCTCAAAAATTTTTATATCAAAAATTTTGTTTTCAACATACTGACATTTTACCTGTATGGAAAATACTTTATTGGAAGCTTTATATTTAAATCCCAGATGATGGGTTTCCTGTTTAATCTGGTTCAGAAAGGCCAAATAATATTGGATTATTTACATTATAAACATATGGGAGTTTTATGCTTACATAATGCGATATCTAAAGTAAATTGTGCTTAAGTAAAACCTTGCTACTTCTTTCACAAAACAGTAACGAGTTTTTCCATTTTACAACCAGATTTTCCTTGTCAGAGGAGCAACCTACTAAACTTCACATTTCATGCCTAGACCAGACCCTCAAAAATTACAGTTTTCAACAGCTGGCTCGTACCTTCAAACCACAGGAGCTGCAATAATGGCTTAGCAAAACTTTATTGATATTTTCATTCCTATCTTTATGTGAAATTGTGATTTCGCATGTAAAGAATGCATTAATATCAACTGAACTGAGATCCTGAGAGAGATTTTCCCTGCTGCTCTTTGCTGTGGCTTGCAAATTAGGTGTGTAGTTCCAGTTTTTGCAAAGGTTCTTTGTGGAAAAAACAGAAGGCTTTGAGTTACTGAGTGCACAAAAAGCATATGCAGGTATATAATTACAACTTTTTACTGGATTACAGAACAATTTTCATAAACATTGTATTTTAATATTGCTTTGCAGCACATTGTAAAGCAGCTCTGCTTTTTAAACCTGCACATTTGTAAAAACACACACACACACACACAAAATCAAAATTGCCTGTCAAGATTCTCACGTGATACACATTGATAAAAAAAAAAATGCATGTATTTGTGTTAAATCCCTTTGCATTTAAATTTTATTATATTAAAATAGCATGATCACTTTAGAATTTAAAGAATATAGAATATAATTCAAGTATATATGCTACTCACAAAAAATTGGGGATATTTTATTATAGCATATTTCATTTTTCTAAAAGCCATCATGAATTAAGTCATAATGAATATGAATGAAGTGAGCATGTCTCATGCTTACCTTAATGCAAAAGGAATATATTGTAATTCAGGTAGATATTCATGAAAAACGTGATTGCTAAGCGTTAGTAAATTATTACTAATCTTATCCAATTTAATAGATTAGTAGATAGATATATACTTTATTAATCCCAGAAGGAAATGCAAGAACAGGGGGAAATTCAAACAATAATATTGTTGAGATAAATTAATGCACATATAATCAAAACAATAAAATATGCTGTACTTACAGTTTTACAGAACTCACAACTTGCACTTCCCTGTTACAACTTTACTTGATCCAAGGTTTACAATGAAACTATAGCTTTGAAATGATGTTCATCCTATGTGTAAGGGCATCCATGCGTGGTCAGCATAACTTATAAAGGGGATTAATAATGAGGTTATCATAAACAATGTAAAATAAAGTGTTAATTAAGTTAATTGCTAATATTTTAGGCCTAAATATGTGTATAATTTTATCTTAACTGGACCTACCATAGTTAAACAATACTATGAATAAACTAAAGAATATGTGACATGGCATTAAATGTAAGATTCACATTAATTTTAAGGTTTTAATTATTACCTGTTTCATGTTAGTGTTTATTTCTGTTTGGTAAAGAATTAAAACAGATGATCTACTGTATATGTTTAAAGCATATTGCACAGTAATGTGTTTAATAACCTCATTACTTAAAACAGGTTGCAAATTTCTGTACATAGTATGTACCAGAAAAATAAATCCTATAATGCAACTTTAATACGCATTGAAATGGTATGTGATCACTAGGGGGTAGCAAAAAATACCATTACAAGATTGTCATTTAATATGCAGTATATACACACTCCTAGAAAATCCTCTGTGAAAAATTGCTTATCCCTGTTTTTGTTGCTGTGAATTGTTGATAAAGAATTTATACCGTATTTTGTACATGAAGGTAAAATCATTAAAATATATAAATGTTTGATATAAAATTAAACAATTAAAAAATCTGCTAAAAAAACAGCTCGCAAAAGATAAAATAGATGTTTTTAGTCAGGCCAGCTGCAGCTATTCTCAAATTCATGAATCAAATCTATTTCAAAATCAGCTACTCAGAGAAAAGATCACAACTTGTGCACAACTACATGTAATGCAGAAATAAAGGATCTGAAGGGGCCAAAGCCACTGAAATGACCATGTGCTGAAAGTTACAGATCTTAAAGGCAGGAAAAAAACTGTCATCAGGGAACAACACTCTTTCAAGAAGTGCAGCAACCAGATTAGCTAATGTAGGTTTTGTGTCTGGAATGTGTTAAAAAAGCCATTGCTGTCGAAGGATACCATCAAGAACATAATAAGGTTTTTGGAAGAAGACTTATGTAGACCAATGAATCAAGATTTGAGTTGCATTTTGATAGTGGAGTCTTTAAAGATCTAGTCAGAAATACAACAGTGAATGCATTTCTGCTACTTAAGCATTGAGTTTGAGGTGACATGGTGTGGGAAGCCTTATCAGCAACTGCTACTGTTGAGCTGCATCACTGTGGAGAGTCAAATAATTCTTTGCTTTACAGGAACATTTTTAAGAAAGTCTTGCTTCCCACAACTGAAAAGTTGTTTTTAAGGAGGAACAATCACATGCTATTTATCAACAAGACAGGAAGACCACCAAGAAGTGGCTCAAGAACAAATCCATCAGGTTCATGTTTAGGCCAGAAGTCAGAATTTGAGCAATATAGACAATATTGTTTCTCATTAAACATAAACTAATCAAGAATTTTCAGCTACTTATCAATTGTTTCAAGCCAATACCATTGAGTAGAACAACATTAACTTATTTTTGTAACAACAAACAAAAATATATGCATGTAGCATAATAATCTCTCATGTTATTACAAATCTTAATTCTGACCACTTTATTAGGTACACCTCCTTATATATACTTCTATATTTAATTGTTTTTTCATTTTGTTTATTCATTCGTTTACGTTTTTATCCTCTTATTTCTGGACAGGGTCGTGGGAGAACCGGTGCCTAGTTGTGGGCGTACATACAATTAAGCTCTCATACACAGGCTAACACACTTTTTAGTGTAATCAGTTAACCTAATGCACCTAGAGTACTGGAGTCCCCCCCACCACACCATTCCAACTGGGATCGAACCCCTTGCTGTAAGGCAGCAGTGCTACCCACTGACCCTGCTTAATTTTATCAGTTCCTCTTACTATAAAAATGTTTTTTAGTTTTACGCTTACAGACAGCAGTTTGTTAGTTCATCTGTTTCTCTACTGACTTTGTTATTCACCTTTACTGCTTTCTTTAATGGTCAGTGAATGATTCTCAGCACTGCAGTGACACTGACATGTTGGTGGTGTGCTAATGTGTGTTGTACTGGTATGCGTTGATCAGAAGCAGCAGTTCTGCTGGAGTTATGAATGGAATCAGAATGCTGGAATAAGAGCATGGATTAGAGGATGGTTAGCATAAACTCATTAACTCGTGGTTAACAGTCTCTGGCTTTACATCTGAAAGGCAGCAAAATATGGAAGAATTATCTCCTAGAGTGCTCAATAAGTGACATATATACACTCCAGCAGCTCTGCTTTGTCTGATCTACTCATACAAGTAAAACACACTATAACACCATCACAAGCATCATCAGTGCTAAAAATAATCCACCACCCAAACAGTACCTGATCTGTGGGGATTCTTGGGGATCCTGACCGTTAGATAACAGAATAAAGGGGACTAGCATACAATGTAGAGAAACAGATGAACTACAGTCTGTTATTGTAAAAATACAAAGTGCTTCTATATTTTAAATGGATATCTATGTCGACAATGTGTGTAGAAACAAGGTGTTCCGAATATATTGATCGGTGAGATAACATTGTTTAGAAAGAACCTATAAGAAAACATAAAAACAGATGCTAGGTTGACCTTCATAATAATATAATTTTGAGTTAGATTATATAACTAGAAGAAATGATTGGTAATAGTGTGGTTGTGCACTAGGATGACTATTTTAAAGCACTTGCTGCTGTCCACCTTTATTGTAAATTAGACACTGTACAGCCAGCAATGAAAGAAGTTGTATATTTTGACATTGCTAATATCTTGAGGGGGACAAACAATTACAGAACAGCATCTCTTAGAGGAATAAAGGGGAAAAGGCTTATCCACTGTAATTCAAAGATCAAATGATCAGTGATCTGAGTGATTGTGTTTAAACGTTTCTCCATCACAAAACACTACATTTCTTAGAGAAATGAAAGGTCTGAATAAGTGTTTGGCTCTTTAGGATTAACTTACCAATGCCTGCAACTGTATGGAATTTTATAAAAAACCAAAAGCTGGGGTTGCTCTGTGGTTTCCAGAATACAAGGTGGTCGGGCTGGATGGGTGTTTCTTATATACATTTTGTCCTTACTTACGTTTGCTACAATGAACAGCAAAAACACACTTTTCATATGGCTATCTCGGCTTGCATGGATGATTCTGGTTATTTACAGGATGAAAAGTCTGGAACCAGTGGTACAAACAGTGTAAGAATGGTCCAATGGAGCACAGTTTCAAAATTAGAAAATAAAATGTAAAACATGTGTAGAGTAAACCTCTATGGTTCCACACTTTTCTATGTGTGTTCATTTTTCACTGTTAATTTTTTGTTGAAGTGAGATTTTCTCATTGAATGCACTGTCCAAAAATTATCCGAATGCACTGTCCAAAAATTATCCGGTGAGTATGTCAAACTAGAAAATACTGTATTAAATCATTTGAGAATTATGATATTCCTGAGAAACTAACACGTCATTACACACAAAAATATTTCCTCATTATTGTATATTTTACTCTGAGCATAAGTGCAGTGGAAACGGGAATATATTGTAGCAAGGACAGAGAAGGATGCACACCAAGAAAATAGGTCATAATGAAGCTCTTCATTCAAATGGCCCAAAAAGCACAATATACAGATGTTTAAAAATAAGTAAAAGACATAATGCGATGAGTAAACTAATTTTACTGGCAGGCTAGGAAGCTAGCTTGACTGAAATACTGTTCCTGCTCATGGCAGGTAATTAGCACTGTCGCATAAACATAGTGCAAAAGCACATTACACCCTAATAAGTGCACAAACATAGTCATTTGTTTATTTACTTTACTTAATAAGGACATTATGGGCTACTTTGTAGTGCACAAAAGACAAATGCATGATTGTTGTATTTGTTCTGTATGTTTTAAATATACTTGCACAATGTAAAAATGTAAGTCAAATAAACTAGGTCTAATTCATGTAAAAACTGTCATTTCAGGATGGCTACCCAGTGACTTTGTTCCAGGCTTTATGGCTGTACATTTCTATTCTACCCATTTATGTCACAGCAAATAGAAATGTTGTTTCAATGCATTACATTTTTATTCACATGTACTTAATTTAACAATTACACCAACAGTGAACTGGACTGAACTTGAACAGAATGAAATAATTGTCTAAACAGCTATAGTATGGACAGGCACTGTTGTTTTATGTTTGGGATGGGATTAACCGTACAGTCACAGCCAACTATTGGTCACTTGATGGATCATCGATCTCCACAGGTTTCTGTCCTTCATAGACGTGATCCATGAAGTATTTCGGTACGATAGTGGAGTAGTTTGCCATTGCTTTCTCCACCCCTCCTAGCCGGGCTTGGGACCGGCGTGCAGCTGTTTCCAGTTACATGGCTGGAGTGTTTTGCATACGCAAGTCAATGACAATTTAGTGACGCGAATTAACCTAGCGCCTAATGACATTTCATTCATGCTCACTGTGAAAAAAGTATATATACACATCATAAAAATACACATTGTCTAACAGCTGCAACAGAATAAGTTGTACTAAATCCCTTGTGACTCCCCAATGTCAGTTTATAAACTCTGTGTTTCACTCCAAAAACTGATTCCATGAAGAAATAGTTCACAGAGTTCTGAGTGTAAGTCTATAAGACACTTTTGAGATGAATTGGAATGCCACCTGTGTCAGGGCTTATTGTCAATCATCAGAGTACGTCCCGCAAGTGAATACTGTAGCAGGAACAAAGGGGGTGAAACTCCATACTAATAACCATGGATGGAGTTTGCCCACAAATGTTTGGCTGTATATTATGTTATCCATCACCATTTGAGCATGAACATTCTACTGTTTCCTTGGTTATGCCTTTTAATCTCTGCCATCATGCACCATTCGGACTACAAAAACTTTTGTTTATCTATCAAAATAGTTTTAATGTTTCTTAGATTTGTGTCATACTACCACTGAAATAAACAGGAAGCAGATTTGTTGTAGGTTACTGTATACTAGATCACTAAATATCAGTGACAGAATTAAACCTATTCAGAAATAATTATGACACGACATGTCACAACGTAAACGACGTAAAGTTTCAGGTTGTGACCTGGCTGCTGCGAGTGTAGGGTTTGCATGTTCACCCTGTGTCTGCATGGATTTCCTCCAGGTGCTCTGGTATCCCCCCCTCCCACATTCTAAAGGAATGCATTAAGGGAATTGGCTTATCTAAAAGTGTCCTGGTGTGAGTATGTGGTGTGTGCATGTATGTACATGTGTCTTGTGATGTTTTAGCACCTTCTCCAGGATTGGTTCCTGATAATGATGCTGAGTAGGCCATGAAATCCTGCAAATCTCAATTGGATTTCAAAAAAAGTCAATTCAGTTCAATTCAATTCAAATTTATTTATATAGCGCTTTTTACAATGGAGCATTGTCTCAATGAGGCTTTACAATATTATATTATCCTAAAATTCCAATCCCAAATTGAGCAAGCCTAAGGCGACAGTGAAAAGGAAAAACTCCCTGAATAAAGAAGGAAGAAACCAAGACAAGAATAAAGTTCTCCTGCAATCGTGACTAGGATAAGCAGATAAGAAATGAATGAATGTTTTGGGCAGCGGTATAAGTGATGTCGCGGATGGGATGTTTGGCATCCCTGTTACAACAAGCTTGGTTGCCTTATGCTCCTGATAGGAGTGTGGTACTGCAGTCTTGTGAACAAGTGGCAACAATGCACATTCATGTAGAAAGTAACTGGCCCTTCTAACATAGCCACTGGCCCCAGTCTGCACCTATGTCCTCCCATCCCAACCCTCCTTAAAATGATTCAGTGTTGTACAGCACATTATCCAGCTTTACCAGAACAAGCATTTGAGGTAAACAAAGAGAGCATAGAGTTTTGGACCAAATTTGCCTCAGTTTAGGCACTTATGCCTCTGGTATTGCAACCTCAAGGGTAATGTTAACCACTATTAACTGTTGCCAGTCATAATAAAGTTCATCACTGTATTCAGACAATGGCGGTATGTGGGTTGAGGGAAAATTTAAGTGGGCCCAGAACTGTTCCTTTGCTCATTTTCTGTATTATAAAAGAACTCTCGTGTTTAACAAACTTAAATCTAGAAATAAAAAAAAAGAATTAAATGATTGGTAATAGATGAGGTAAGGGAAATGTAACTTGAAGTGTCATTTTGTGAAAAAATAAGCAGAATGTTTAAAGATTAACGGCGATATAGAACAAGAAACCTGCATATCAACATGGCCAACACTAGGGGGCAGCAACTAACTAAAATCTGCATAGGGAAATGCATCTGTCTTAATTTCTTTCAGATCTGAATAGCATTACAACATGATCGCTGTCAAACAGTACGATTATAACATGATTAAACCAGATGTTTTAATAAAATGCTGAGCCTAAGCCTAAATGCAATGACTACTACATAAAGGAAACAGAAACGATCAGCACGTGTTTTGAATGCTGGTCAGCTAGCAATAATATGCAAGTTCCATGTTGGTCCAAGTTGGTTTATGCTTGTTTAGCTGGCGAACATATCCACGCTGGTTGACCAGCAGTGTCCACAATCTATACACAACACAAGAGAAAAAATAAGCTTACTTAAAAACAACCAACCCTTACATAAATATGTGCTTATTAAATCTTTCAGTTTAAAAGCATGGACATTAGGAGTTGCTTTTCCTTCCTTGCTTCTTTTAGCAGCGTTCACTCTTCTATAATTGTTGTAGAACCAATTGGCTTCTTACGGTTGCTAAAAATACCAAC
>JAUZSV010319597.1:0-11684 GCA_034780495.1 Parotocinclus cesarpintoi
TTTCTGACAATTAGAAAAGGGAAAGTAAGCAATTAGATAAGAAGATGAATAAGTTACTCAAGTGAATAAATGAAAAAAGGAATATGGCATAAGCAATCTTATAGACATGAATGGTGCAGTGTAAACTGTGTGTACATGAATGAGGCTTATTCGAATTTCTCTGTATACTTTCATGACAGACTGAATTTTCTGTATACTCCCTGTATACTATGGTTTACACTGATATGATTGACCGAATTTTGGTGTAAATGTTCATGACGTGTAAAAGAACAATAGTGCTAACTTGTATGGCATATTATACAGTGTGTGAATACATACAGAGCTCATTCCAAATCATACTCTCCACTTATATAACTCACTCAGACTCAATACTATATACTTACATGACTGACCGTCAGCTGGGACTTGAGTATAACCCAAATTATTATAATAGGAACAGGAACACCTGCAGACAAAAGGAGTCATCTGCATTACATTCATTCGTAATATGTACAAATTTTTATATATTTTGCATAAACAATAAAGTATTATTATTATTATTATTATTATTATTATCATTATTGTTATTATTATTATTACTATTATTATTATTATTATTATTATTATTATTATATGAATTATGGTTTTAAAAAGGCCAACTACTCAAAACATATAATTATTATTACTACTACTATTATTATTATTATTATTATTATTATTATTATTAATATATGAATTATGGTTTTAAAAAGGCCAACTACTCAAAACATAGATGGTTTGGATGTAGTGCTCTGTCTAGACCTAGACATTTTCACCCTCCTGAGACCCCTTGTAATTCAAACATGACTTTGGCCCTTATAAATCTAGGCGTTCTACTAGAGGTCAACTCCTCACACTGCTCAGTGCCCCTGTCCTCAGTTCTCCATGCCCACTACTGCTGAGGTCTCTGCCGTGCCCATTCTCCCTCCATTGAGCGTGTGGCGGTGGGTAAAGAGCCTCATGCAAAATGTATGCTCGCCCGGCAGTTTCAGTGGGCGGAAAAATCAATAGAGGCAGGCACTGATGCGTCGGCAAGACAGAGTGCTGGTTGACAGACAGTAAAAGCCTTAGGGGTGTTTGGGAGGGGTGCATAGAGATCAGTGTGTCCAACCTCTGTGCTCTGTCCTCTTCCATCAAAAACTCATTAGAACATTATGGCTAAATGTTGTTACTGTGTTATAGCAATTCTGCTTTTGGTTCAAATTTTGTGCTTTTGTCGCTGACTTTCTGAATCAGTGGCGTTCCTGAGCACAGAGTTACACAGGCAGTCACCTAGAAATGACAAGGAAGACTCTGTGTGCTGTGGTTACATGTAACAACAGAGCAACTCCGGGTGTGAACATGGCATGAAAAAATGGAAGAAACAAGCAGGAATTTTTGTTTTCTCTACATCTTTTTAAAAAAAATATTCCTATTCCCTAATATTTTATAGCCTCATTTTACATTTAAAACTTGAGAAATTCCCATGATGATTACCATGTTGATTCTTTTTTTATATACCTGAGCAGCCAAACATTGGTCCTCTTTTTTAATAATATCAAAATAACCCAATAAATACATTATAAAAGTAAATAAATTATTATTATAATTATTATTATTATTAGTAGTAGTAGTAGTAGTAGTAGTAATAGTAGTAGTAGTAGTAGTAATAGTAGTAGTAGTAGTATTAGAATTTCATGATGATGATGATTATGATGATTAACAACAATTACAAAAACAACAACATTATTAACATAATAATTAACAACAACAATGATATCATTATTATTGATGTACACGTCTTTATATTTACACAGTTAAACACAAGTAGTCATATACAGTACTGTGCAAAAGTCTTAGGCCACCATTAGATTTGTTATTTTAGAAAAGACATAATATCCATAATAATAACCATAATTACTGGAATGTAATTAAATATTATATATTTAGTGTGACCTCCCCTTACACTAAGCAATAGTAACATTTAGAAGCTTCATCTAAATGTCAAGTTGATTCTTCGACAGTCTTAAAAACCTTGTTCTTGGTCTTAGTCTTTTTGGAAGGGTAGCAGCCAAGAAACCACTTTTTTCAAAAAAGTCACTCTAAATACAGACATTTTCCTGCAGAAGCCATTATATTCTGAATATTCACAATTGTGTATTCCTGTATTTTCTAGTTGTATATTAAATAAAGACACTGAGAAGTCAATTATATATGGTCATTATGCTAAAACAACACATCTAATCTTGGATTAAGTCATTTATATTTATGTATAATCAAGTATACATGATGTAGACCTATATAATAATATTAAACATAATTAGATATAAGAACCTAGGTAGATGCTTACGTTGATTTATGTATTAAGAACAAGGCACAGACTGGCCATTGGGAAGTTTAGGCTGGTCTTGTGTTTCATTATAGCTTGTGATTTTATAGCCTATAAAAAGATATTTAGGTAATCAGAGTAAGACTGTAATAGCAGGTAGCATTTGCCATTATTACTGAAAGTATTAGCAGTCATGTAGGCAGTATCTGGCACAAACATTAAAAAAGAAAAAACCCACAGTGTCGTTGATCCTGAAACGTGTTGTGTCAGAATGAATTTGGTGTATCATATTTCCCAGAATGCTTTTTGTCGCCGGTCCATCAGTACTAAAAACAATCACACATTAAACAAATGTAAGATAGATTGTAAGATAAAGGTGATGGTCCTATTCTGTTTTTGTCATCATTTTGGGCATGAAGCATGTCAGACCAGAAGCAGCAAACATTAGCCTACAATTGTTTTAGAGTTCAACTGGTTAAATCTGTCTCCACTCTGAAAAGCATTCACATCTAACCTGTCCTGGTTAAATCCCGAATTAAAGTGCGTTTGTAAAAAAGGTTTGAGACATGTGCACACATTTACAAAAAGTAAAAAAGGAATGGAGAGAAACAACAAAAAAAGCGAGAAGAGAAGCATCATGCCTACGAGCTCAGCGCCGTGTCTGAGTGTTGATGCGCACGCTGACATGTCACTGCCTGTGATTTTTAATGCTCTTTAAAGCCAGTCCGGCGCAGCCAAAACAGCAAGCTCGGAGAGAAATTTGCTGATCTAAAATAGATATGACCAAGAAGCATGTAGTTCAGATGGATTTTCACTTCTATAGCATCCGTTTTAGCTGGTTGCTCGTGATTTGCACCACCTAGACAAAAAGCCGAGTTTGAGAATCGTTTCCGAATATAAAGCAGCATGGCGACATTCTGTCCGCGTGCCGTTTAATAGGAACGTGTCCGTTTTTTGTCGGTTTAGTGGTTTGCCTCTCGGCGTGGCCTGTGATACGCATGAGCGATGTATGATGAATGAAGTGGCTAGCTGCTTATGCGCTTATCGTGTTCAACAGGTTTAGGCGAGGCAAATGAAATTCCTCTCCAGGACAATACATCATCGTGTTTATATATATGCACCTTAAACTTACAGTGCGGCAAAGCTGACAAAGTGTGTGATGGGTAGGGGAAATGAGGGGAGAAGAAGTAATGGATATGGGGGGTGTTTGGTATGGGGTGTTTGGGATAAGGAATTCAGCTTTGGCTGTGAGAGCATATTTTTATATTTGTATTTTACATCGCCTTTCATTGACTGATTGGGTAATCTACTAAATGACTGTATTCCAAAATGCCCTGTGCTTTTATTTTTAACGTTTTCTCTCCATGGGACTGGCATGTCTTATTAAATCCTAATTATCACAAACCGCTCATTGCAAATCATGGCTAAGGTTCGAAAATTACAGATCGAAATGTGGGGAGGAAAAGTGTGAGGTGAGCGTAACTCAAACTCCCCGCTGATAGGAGAGAGGGAAGGTGGAGAGGAAAGGAAAAGTGAGAAGAGGCTTGTTTGAGGGCAGAAAGACACACTTAAGCCAGCGCTGCCTCTCGGCTTTCGCACTAGCTTGGCCGAGATGTAAGAGTTTGACTGTAACAGATATCTGCGGTCTACTCACGCGCTACATGATCCAGCTGCTATGTGCCTTCGCCAAGGACCCCCCAGGGACCATTACACTCTCCAGTCCTTCCTCTGGGGCCTCTTTGAGCTCCCTCTAACACTTAACGCGGGACCCAAAGCCGTACCGCTTTCCAGAGAGAGCAGGCCTATTAATTAAGGTAATTAGGCCCTGAGCTGGCAATTAGAAACCGCAGACAGCTTTTAGCCACTGCTTTACGCTTTCCAAAGGGGGCTTGGTTTCATCACCATCTGCTGAGCTCGAGTTCTCCACAGGATCGTGTGTTTCAGGGAGGAGGACAGGAACACGTTATCTGAGAGGCAGACCTTCACTTGACCCCTAGGGTCGATTTTAGGACTTGCTCACATTTTGAATTTTCACCTTTTTTATGGTGATATGAAATGACAAGTGAAAGCGGCGTCACATGTCAGCGAGGTCCATGTGGAAGCAATCTATTTCCGCCGAGCGACCCTGGTTAAAATATATCGCAGCGCTTTAAGGTCTATCAATTTGTTATTAAGAAGCCAGAGCTGCCCCTGCATTTATCGAAAAGCAGTTTGATTCGAATTGATAGGTTGATTCTTTAGGTCTGGATCCGATGGAGAGGGTAGAATGGTACAGCTGGATTTGTGTAGCGTTTGTATCGATTCTCGGCTAAGTAGGCATTGATAAGCTGCATGGTTGATATTGATTGGTGTTGACATTCAAGACACAGTGCCACACCGTAAAGCTTTGCTTTCTTCCCAAATAGAAGAGAGCGTATTTTTGGACAATCTTCCCAATGAGCTATAACACAGAAAAAAGACACCGGACACACCGTTTCAACTTTACATTTTCTGAACGATTGAACTAAAAGTTAAGCTTAGCCTGTCAGCGGTCCTGTTTTCTTCACCTCACCCTATATTTTAGCAACTTTTTCATCTATCAAGGAGAACTTTCATGCTCGCCTCGCACAAAATGGCATGCTTTTGCTTTCACGTTCTCACAAAAGGTACATATTTGTGTCAATACGGGGGTTAGTCATCGCTCGCTCTTTCTCTAAAAGCTTCAACAAAGTGCTCGAAACTTCACTTCTCATAGTCTCAAGGTACCAACCAATATGATACACTATAGACACATGCACCTGTACACGCAGAGAGAAAGAGAAAGAGAGAAAGAAAGACGCACACAAAACGAGTGGCATATGGTTTACAAAAGCTGGCAACCGAACACAATAGTCGGCACAAGGCGATAACCCTTTTCCATTGCAGTTCACTCCCATGAAATTACCATTAGAATTACAACTCATGCAGAACTGAGATAAATGTAAAAACACCACCCAATTCATCCGAACAGGAATGCCGGTTCCCCCAGATTACCATCTCTCTCCCCCTCTCTCTCGCTCTCATTCTCACTCTCTTTACTGCCAAGCCTAATATTTCATTTATAACATACTGCTGGTTTTCTCCTCTCACTGACCATGTAAATCACTAATCAATTTCCATTTGCGCAGCCTGATGATGGGTTACCACTGAAAGTGCATGAATTGCCACACAGCAGTCACCACAAGACCTTTAACAGCAGAGGGCTTGACTTCTCTAAACAGAAAGAAATCAGCACAGGAAAAACAGCCTGGCCTTGCATAAATGGTTGTTCGGTGATGAGATACTGACCTTGTTTATTAATGCTACAGAACTTCTATTCATATTATGTTTGCAATATAAAATATCCCGTGAATATAAAAAAAATATATAAATAAGGTTTTTCACTGCAGTCAGTGTCATTTGCCTTAATAAGCTGCCTCAATTTCTCAACAATGTGCTTGATGTAATTCTACACTTTATTAAATTCCCTTTTATTCTGCTTTTTTCAACATTTGCTATACAATCATTTCAGTTTCAATTATCATATAAAACCACTTTGTAGTTCTACAATTACAGACTGTAGTCCATCTATGTAGTTTATCGACATAATATGTTAATTTCCTTTACTCTGTTCTCGGTCAGTATTAGAACAGATCAGGTCCTATTTTGGATTATTCTCAGCACTACACTAACACTGATGTGGAGGTGCTGTGTTAGGGTATGTGTTGGTATGAGTGGATCAGACACAGAAGTGCCGCTGAAGATCTTAAACCTTAAGCACTTTATTAGAAATATTTACTATCCGAGATCGAAAAATGTTGTGTCAGCAAGGATGCAAATACAAAAAGCTGTGTTTCTTTGTGTTTGACTTTTTTCATTTTAGACAATCCTTATTAGCTGACTTAACCTTCATGGTCAAGGGACTACTTTGGTAAACCTTTGTCAATAAAGCATTATAATGTAATAATAAGTTACATTCACAGATGCCACTTAGAATTTTACTGTGCAAAAAATCTTATGTTAACCATATCCAGACTTCTCTGGATTTAAGATAGGATAAGAAAATCCTTTATTAATCCCGCAATGGGGAAATTTAGAGGCATCTGGGATGGACCCTCATACAGTGTTTTTGTTCAGATTATTTAGTATTCCAGGTCTTTTTCTCCAGGTCTTGGTGCACCAGACCAATCCATACTATTATCAGCAGCAAGTCCAAATGCCAGGGTCTTTCATGGTATGGGGTTTGGCCAGTGCCCTTGGTAAATGTCATTTTTAGTTCTATGAAGGCAACATTAATGCAGAAAAGTACATTTTAAAGCAAACATGAACTCCATTAAGAGGATATCTATTCCCAAGACACCTATGCATTTTTCACCAAAACAGAAAGACTTAAGATTGAAATATGTAAAGCCGTTACATTCCTTGAGGAGCATTGTTTTTAAACATTCCAATAATTTTCTCACACCTTACTGGAGATCCTCTCTCCACCTTCATTCCTTAAACACTCAGCCCTTAGGGGATGGTGCTTTTGTACCAAACTGTGATTATAATCACCTGTTGACAACACCTTGTTGAAATCACATCATTATTCATGTTTTTTTTTATCTCATACCCATAAACTAATCCTGTCCGAAGTTGTTGGAATATGTTGCTGGCCTGAAATACTAAAGTAACAGGATATCTAATATATTGGAGGTCTAAGACTTTTGCACAATACTGTAAGTTGTTCATACTAAACTTACTGGCAGTAATTCAGGGCGTTTTTGTTAGGGTAACCAGACCAGGTAAGGTCACGGGTTATGTACACACTAAGAAACTTGATGCTGTTAACACTGACAGTTCCATCAATGCAAATGGTTACTGCAACATTGCTTCCTAAAATCCTTGATCTTGGCAGCGCTGAGGGAGAGCTTGTTCTCTTGGCACCATTGAACAAGGTCCTCAATCTCTCAGCGGTTGGCTGACTCATCTGTGTCTGTGATGCATCCCAGGATGGTTGTGTCATCAGCAAACTTCAGAATGACATTTAATTGATGGGATGCAGCACAGTTCAGAGGGTACGGTTAGTTTATAAGGGGGCTTAGCACAAAGCATAGGGGAGCCCCCGCACTGAAGGTCAATGAGGAAGTATGGCTGCATGGTCTCTCCACCTGGGGCTGAATGGTCAGGAAGTCCAAGACCCAGGTGCAGACAGAGGATATGAGCCCTAGGCCTTTTGGTTTCCAGACCAGTTTTGAGGAAACATATGTATTGAGCTACATTCCCACATAGATGTTCTTCTCATCAGGGCAGGATAGAGAGCAGTGTAATGCTGGAATTTAATATAAGTGAAAGTTTGCCAAGGTTTTTTATGTGGATTGAGTGCTGACAAGCAAAATTCTCCTACAAGGTGGCATAAAAGAACATTTCCTTGATATACACAAAATGCTTGAATTTTGTTGATACTTACTGAGCCTCTCTGGTTTGCATCTTTTTGGATAGAGTTGGAGTTTTAGATTGAGGTTTTGGGATCCGTACTGTCTGGCAACAGCACCTGCTTCAGGGAATTGGTAGATTATCTTAATAGGTGACAGTGATTTGCTGTGCCTTTAGGGTCATGAGAATTTCAGCACAGCTGCAGCTTGCCTGAAAAGACCAGCTATATGGTTTCTTACAGAATAATATTTTGGGTCTCGCCTGTTTACCTTGAGACTCACAAGACTGCATATTGTAGACCTCTACCTGTAGACATGGCTAAAGCATAGTAAATAGCCCACAACAATTATGTGACTCATAGAGAAGGACCTTAAAATAAGTTCTGTAACATAGTTGGGGCCAGCAAAGGTCTTAATGTGAACGGTTGCACTGAAGTCTGGCAACAACTAATAATGTCAATACGGTCAGCATCTGTTCACTTTAACAACTGAGGGAATACGAATTATAATAAATAATGACAGAAAATACAGATCTAATACAAAGTTAGCTCTGAACGTTAAACATAAACAGACTTAAATTGGCAAAGGCCCTGTACATGCTACTTATGCTACATATGATGTTTTATAGTAAGTTATATCTATACAGTATTACTTTGAACTACACATTTTACTAAATAATAACAGATTGCTTATTTATGTACTGTCAGTGTATAATATTGTTTTTTTTTTACACTGTAGTGCATTGCATTTTGTTTTTGGGCCCTGCTGGTCACATAAGCCAATGTGGATCCACCAGTGCAGGCGGGAGTTGTAGAAGGATTTCGAAAAGTCAGGAGCTCTAGTGTTAAAAGAGGAAGGGCTTGGTTTGCGTGCATGGGTATGTGTGTGTGTGTGTGTGTGTGTGTGTGTGTGTGTGTGTGTGTGTGTGTGTAACTACCTTACTGGCTGTATCCGCACTTGCTCATTACCTCAAGTTTGGACTACAAACTTGATGTGTTTAGAGATTTTTGTGCAAGTTTCTTTTAATTTTTTTTGTAAATGGTGTAAAGTGTGTATACCTATTGTAGATAGTACTTGTTTGTTTGTAGCCCTTCTACCAGCATATTCTCTCTAACCTATAACTATATAAACCAGTTTCCATTTGTGTGTTAAGTCTCAGTTGTATCTGGCTGATTTTCTGTGTTGTTCATAATACAACACAATCAATCAATGGATTTTTGGCTTCCATCAAACAAAAATCAGTATCAGTATAGTACCATACCTTAAGCAATACATTATTTTTTTAATAATTATTGTGAATTTTTATAAATTAAACCAGGTCTAGCATGGGTATAACACTTTAGGGTTTGGATGCTGTGTAAGTGGTAGTGTTCCACTCGTGTTTTCAGCGGCCTCTCTGACACATTTCTTTACATTTGCAAATTGGGAACATGTTGGGAGTATGGTTATATTGCAGTAGCCGAAAAACAGTATGTGACTATGGTTTACTACAGTAAAGGCCTGTTTCTGTTAACGTCCTATTTCACAGAACATAAAAACAGAATGTATATACTAGCAAATAGTTTTAAAAGAACCTTCATCTGTATTTAATTTCAGTGAATTTTCTCTGATTTGTTATCAACTGCCAACTTTAATCATCTTTTGTATGTAGTTCAAAACGTCCTATCATCCCTTTATCCCTACCTCAAAAGCTTGCCTACTCCGATACCTTTCCCGTTTCTCCCTACTGCTACTGACAGTACACTGCATTCTCTTTCTCTCTTTCTCTCTCTCTCTCTCTCTCTCTCTCTCTCTGTCTCTCTCACTCTCTCTGTCTGTCTTTCTCTCTCTCTCATTAAATATCTGAGTGAGCACATGGCTAAAAATTCAGGAGTCCGCAACAAGAAAAAGTGCGCACTGAGCGATTTGTTTAATTTAATGCCAGTGCTGAGGAGCTTAAGTCATTTCAGGCCTTTCTGCACCACTTCCCCATCAGAGACAGTGGTCACACCTCTTTAAAAAGCTTTATTGGACTCTGCAATTATTGCAAGACTATTACCATAATATATATATAGCAACCATTGGGTGAGGATGTTGAGAGAGAAAGAGATAGAGAGCATACTGTACAGGCAGGTTGTCCTGACCCAGAGCAGTGTCTCTTTGTGTTTTACCATTCGAGCTGCAAGACAAAGAGAGCCGCTCGATCGAAACAGACAAAGCCATATCCGATTATCATTATTATTGTCTATTTCAATCTTCCACAATCCCTCTCCTCTCTCTCTCTCTCTATCTCTCTCTCCCGAGTCTTCATTTCGCCATTTGAACCAAGTGTCAACGCCACCAGTCAGATTTAAGACGAACAGCATGTGGCAGACCAGGCGGCTGCCGAGGCCGCTTCAAGACCACAAATGCCACAAATGCGCCAAACAATAACAGCGGGATTTTGGGAGACACTCGCAGGATGTTCACGGGCCGTAGCGTTCAGCTGCACTCACGTCCCTTGTTCTGTAACGTGTTCCTCGTAAAGCAATATATACCAAATCATATTTTTATCTTTACATCAAACAAGGCAATATCCATTGGTACATCCATCTGTATGATAAAGAAAATAAAGTGTGCTCGTGTTTGTCCCTTGATGTGTAGCCTTTATGACATGAGGTGGTCTGTGTGTATACATGTATATATATATATATATATATTGCACTACACTTGGAGTTACATTGTTGTTTAAGTGTCCCTTTATTTTTTTTTTTGCAGTCTATATATATATATATATATGGGAACGTTTTGCTTTGAATATAGCACAACCAATAAAGTACAATCATGTAACTATTGACAAGACCAGGAGAGTGAGAGTGTTTAACTTAAAGGATTGACTTTATCATACTGGATGATATCCACTGCAGAGAACAACCACAAGGAAATAAAAACCAGGCTGCTTTATTCTGCTCTTCTGAATCCCCCCTTCTACATTTATTTGCTTCAGAGCCTCCTGGCTGACAGCCATGATGACAATGATCATTATGTCGGTCAGAGACTTGTGGCGGTTGTGCTATTGTAAGATCTGCATTCAATCCAAAGTCATTTACACTTTCATTGGCAGCTATTTAGTCGCCAAAAAAGGCTAAGACAGCAATTTGTGAATCCTGCCCAGCCAAGTAGAAGTGTGGAGCAGTGACAAAAGGGATGACTTTAAAAGTCAATTAATTGTTCCCCTTCTGGGAGGGGCCCACTGACGGGGTCTATAGTCTTGCATCCAGAGCCTCTCACATCTGTTTAGCTGGCTTCCCAGACCATGACTTCAGGCCACCAAGCACCAAAGAAAGGGCCAATTCAGCCTTCTCAGAGCTTTCGTCATCTTAGACACATTTGTATATCATTTTCTGCTAGGCCTAATCCATTCCCAGATGATCCTGGTTACAAAGGGATGTGAGCCACAACAGAAAAGCCAGAGAAGGCTTTGAGGAAGTGTTGCCTGAATTTTGTCAGGGTAAGACTTATTAGTCAGTAGAGTATTTTCCCGCAGATACATTAAGGACAACAAAAGACACACACTGTTCACAGAAGCACAATCATTAACGGTATAAAATGTATTTTGTTAAGAGTTTGTCTCTGACTAAACAAACTTATCAAATGCAATCACATAAACAGAGCAATCTGCAATATTTTGCTAAATTAACTGAGATTCGGGGTTATTAAAGGTAGGCTCTATTTAACTACCACACTACATTTGCAAAATATGTTATTGGCCGACATGGACTGTAGAACCAGTATTTACATTTACATTATTTAGCATACGCTCTTATCCAGAGCAACTTACAACTGATCCAAGCAATTAAGGGTTAAGGGCCTTGCTCAAGGACCCAACTGTGGCAGCTTGGCAGAGGCGGGATTTGAACCCCGGACCTTCTGGTCCAGAGACCAGTACCTTAACCGCTAGGCTAACACAGACCACAATCTCAGTCTAA
>JAUZSV010319688.1:0-11683 GCA_034780495.1 Parotocinclus cesarpintoi
GAATTGAGATTGGCTCAAATGCAAAGGAGTCTATGGAGGATGACAGGCCAAAAGCGACTGTGACTAGTGTATAATCCCGATACTTAGTTAGGCATTGACAATACAATTAAGGTAACACGCTGGGATAATAATAACTATAATAACAATATCACAGTAATAAAAATGTATT
The DNA here is from genome assembly GCA_034780495.1 of Parotocinclus cesarpintoi. Taxonomy (NCBI): domain Eukaryota; kingdom Metazoa; phylum Chordata; class Actinopteri; order Siluriformes; family Loricariidae; genus Parotocinclus; species Parotocinclus cesarpintoi. Next base: position 170 of record JAUZSV010319688.1, read on the forward strand.
TATATGACACTTTATTTAAAATTCAGCAAAGTCTGTGTTTAAGCACATTAAAAAAACTAAGCAATGTAAAAACGAATCTTTAAAAATAGAGGGTAAGCTTAACATGAAATGATCTATGAACTACTGTATGTATAGTACATGCCATTAGGATTAGATTGAAACATTCTTAGATATCTAGCATTCCTTGGTCTGGAATCTACAGGTTTTGAACACTACACTGGTAAAAAAATAATAAATAACTAAATAAATAATCAGATCTTTGCCAACAACCAATGTAACCTGAATAAACACACACATTTGAACTGTGTGCAATATTCTTCAAAAAGTAATATTTCCAATACCAAATTGTATTAAATGGTTAAGAACTGTGACATTTTGTATTACACAAATATGGCAAGAATACTGAAATATAAATGTATTAGTTCTTGGTTCTTAGGCTTGTTTTGAAACAGGATGGATATACAGTATCTTGTTGTGTGTAGGAGGTACTCCTTCTGCTCCTTGTTCTTTTTAAAACTTGAGTTGTACTTCTACATTAATGCAATTTCGCTCTCAGCAGAGTCACTGATGACCCGTGATTTAAAGGGCTTGGCTTCAGACCACGAACTCTGGCATACATTTGCGGGTCTCATTCCCAAAGTGCGAGACTTAAGAAGCATTATAAGCATCAAGCGCACATGTTGTATCTAATGGACAACAAAGAATCACTATTTAGTACTGATATGCATGAGGTTTTGAAGGGTTCTAGAATTTCCCAGAATGTCCTGGAAGGTGTGTTTCATAAGATGCTGGATTATTCCAGAAGATTTAACATTGGTCTATGAGCCACAGGCCAGCTGGTTATAAATAGTCAACAGTTGAGGGTGAACAGGTACAAGCTTAAGGCACTGTAGGACCTTATGTGACCTCTTATTCTATGTTAACTTAACTCTGTATTGTTTAAACTAAGCAGAAAATAGTTCAACTTGAATAGGCAAATTCTAATTTGATGCCAAAATCGCACTGTTTGTTAAAAATTATCTAATCGTGTTGTGTGACAGAATGTAATTCTTCAGATAATCAGTGCTAATGTACGTTTGCCAGTGCTCTTTCTCCTCACCTATTCATCCTTTTCCTCATTCAACCTTTTCCCTCTTTCTCTCTCTGGTGCGGTTTGATTTATGCCAGAGATGATTCACACCTTATATCCAGTGTCCGGGGTGGTACAGAAATTGTACAATCCCTCGATCAATAATTCAACATTTTCTCTCACTGTTCTCCCTATCTTGCTCTGTACCTGAGCACCATCCTCACCCCACTCTCACCTTTCATCTTTTTTCTGACCTTCACCTGGAACCATCTTTGCCTTGTTTCTCTTCCTGTACTACTTTTATGCAAAGGCAGGATAAAACAGTGCCAAATATCTTATATAAAGTCTTGGAATGCAATTTATTTTAAAAGTAAAGTGTCCTCCAATGAGTAGAAACATAGAACTAGATCATATAGCAAAGTATCACTCTGGGTAACGCAACTCACAAAATCAACATTGAACAAACTATTTTGTTAATCATGAGTGGATCAGAATGAGCTAAAGCATTTGGTTGCATTTCCAGTTAAGTAAACGCTGGAATGTTTAACTGCTCCTATTTTCTGGATTGTTTGCTTTTCTGGAGGTTTTTTTAGCAGTTAGAAGCAGTTGTGTGATTAGCACAACATTGACATGGTATTAAATGACTGGACAAGTCGAGATGAACTTGGTCATTAGTCTGTTTGAAACATCAGGGAAAATGACTCCGTGTATGGGATACACTTCTAACTCTCCCATTATCTGATTTCCCAATTACATGTAAATAAATTAATCAGATTACTGCTTTTCTACAGTTGTCTGAAATAAACGCGTGTATGTTATCCCCTGACACGCTGTTCATTGATTATGCCAGCATTGTCTTAGCTGCTGTAAATTTACATGCATCTCTCAAAATCTGAGCTGTGACATTTTGTTATACTGTGCCCTCTGGTTTACTCTTTAGACGTATCAAATGAAAAATTCATCTAGAACACCTCAGCTGGAAAATTGTACCCGTTTATGAAGATCATGAGTTGTAGGTTAATCCAAGGCTGACTTGTTATCGTTATGAGTGATTTCCAAGAAAATGCTAGAGCTAAATTTGTTTTATGCTTTCACAATTTTTAATCAAAAGATGTTCTATATCTCTCTGCAGCTTGAGCAATCATCTCGATCTGTAGCTGCTCCTTTATTGCCATGACCTCCTATTGTTAGCTGTTTTTCTACCTTTGCACCTGTGGATGGAAGTTTTGTTGCAAGCCTTATTAAAGCAGCCAGAGCTACTGCCTGTTATTTGGATCCTGTGCCCACTCCACTTATTGAAACATGTCTTCCTCCGTTTGCCCTCATATAACTAAGGCCCTCAATGCTTCTCATACTTATGTTTTTTTCATATACCTTACATTTAGCTGCAATTACTATGTCCTTCGACTGCCATGACTTGACACAGATTACTTTAAGAACTACAGGACTTCAACCTCCTCTTTTTTGGCAAACTTCTTGAAAGTGCTATGTAGGGTTGGGCGATATTGAATTTTTCATACAGTCATACCGTTTTCGGATTATATCGCGGTATACGGTATTACCGTGGGGGGGGGCGCATTTTGATTGTGTGTTAAGTATTTAAATGCATCATTTGAATTTTCTCAGACACTTTACAATCGGCAGCGTTAAGGTTAGCGTTAACACTAAATGTGACTAAAGTGCTGTTGTTATTTCCGCTTTACAAACGCCCATAAAGCGCTTGTTAAAACATACGATCTACAAAAAAAGTAAAAGAAGCAAAACAGTGATTTTAGTTTAACTTTATTGTACTATTTAACAAAACACTCACATTAGTTTTTAATCAATCTTCTCCCACAAATCCATCATCTTCTGTGTCTGAATGGAACACTCCGCTTATCACGAGGTTGAAGCTAGCTTCTTATTCGCAGCCTGCGATTCGTTTGAAATAAACTGAAAGCACATCGTAAGATTTGATTACCTAAATGTCACACTTTACAGTTACAGTGGTGATTTCACATAACACGTTCCAATTCCATCGTCCTTATGACTGTAAGTCCTCAAAACCGCTTCTGCACATAAAATACAGAATTGTTGAACACACCCTCTCAGTTACAGCAGTTTGATTCAGGGTGGGAAAATAGGAGCCAAACGAATCACAGTTCAGTTAGAGTAGAAACCTGGTTTACCTACTGTACGCACTGTACCTATTTCATCCCTGTGTCAGCCGGAAATGGACCGACAGTCAGTGAAGCGGAGCACTTACCAAATTATCACAACAATAGATTTTGGAACTCAGTACACATGTAAGGTGAATGTCTGATTTATGGGGAAATTTAAGGCTTTTAGGTGCGTATTCTAGTGCGGAAAGTACAGTCACGTGGTTAATATACCGTCACCGTTTTACAACACCGTCACCGTATTTAAATACCGTGGTATACCGAAATACCGTCATAACGCCATATCTCCATGCCATGTAAACGCAGTATTATAATAAACCTAGAGTTTGTATTGCAAAAAAACACTAATCAGGAATAGGCCAAAGATTTGAGCGTCCCAAAACAAAGACTGATGTATTTCCCAAATACATGACCAACCACAAAAACTGACTGTGTACTTGGTATACAACGGAGAAGTAAAATGTACACAACACGTAGCAACTCCCCTTCAAAGGTGTCTCCATTAACTACAGCCATAAATCTAAAGTGGCTTGATTAAACAAATTCTGATTTTGACATTTTATTCCGTTTTTTTTGTTTTGTTTTTTAACTAAACTGCATGTTAATCTCGCTGTTGTCATGACAGCTACAATATAAATAAAAAAACGCATGCGATTGCGCTTCCCAAAACATAGGTGATTGAACAACTGGTCAGTAGAAACAAAAAACTCAAAGACACGATGCCAAGATTCAAGACATAATTCTGAATTAAGATTAAAAGTGGTGACTGAACTCGAGTGCTACTCACAGTAAGAGGAGCTAAACCATTTTAGTAACGCCTTTATAACTGCCTATATACGGGTACAATATTATTGAGGGTGTTAAATGGTTTTGGACACTTCCTTACTCTTTCCTCATTACTGGGTGACAGCAGATTCCACATTAACGCACCGCCGTGAGGCAGGAGACAACAGCCTGCACGTGTGGTTTCTAATACCCAGCTCACAAAAATTGAGGGGATGTTTCAGGAGGGGATTTTTTTTGTTTGAAATCCCCCCTCATTTTTGTGAGCAATATAAAAGAAAAGGTCTGACTTCCCCTTTTTGACCTTGATTATGCTGATTAGGGTTGCAGTGAGAGTCCAGAGCCCAGTCCGTAACTCGCTGGATCCTGGCTGGGACGCCAGTCCATCGTAAGACCCTGGAACTGGACCACTAGTGCTTCATGTTGCAAGACCAGCTCAGGATTAAAACCCAAATCCTAAGAAACTGCCTTTTCCAGCAGGTTACTCTTAGCTTTAAGCCACAGGGACCGTCTAAAATGATGAATAATTAGGGTTAAAAAGCTCTCACTCAAGTAACCGTGACCCCCCCACCCATCACCCAGGCAGGCCTCCGTAAGTGGACTCGTAATGAAGTGCTGTGACACAGTGAACAACTTCCATCATCATGTAAACAATGTGATTTAATTATCTATAAGTAATACAGGCGTTACGTTCAGGCTCATCTGGCATCTTTAGAAACCAACAGGATCAAGGCAAAAATATATATATATATTACTGCCATAAAACAGGGGTTAAAATGTGGTTTTAATTTGAGTTCTCCAGGCCTACGGCTCTGTGTCGTGTGTCTTTACAAGGACACAATGAGAACTTCTTTTAGCAGCAGATCTTGTTAATGTTAATCTTTAAATGTACCGCTTTGTTGTCACTGTCAGCAAATTTCAGCATTATACAAATTCATAACAGGGACGATTTCTATCTGGGTAAATGCAGAAACGTTTCTTAAATCCATTATAGTCATTCTAGAACATCATCCTCTGCCATCATGTTACAAAAGTAATTTAATGGTGTCCCAATTACACTGCTCACTAATATTAGGGGGTATTTTATTATGGGAGATTTCATTCTGAAGCATCTATATATATATATAAGGGATACAAAGGGTGATTTTAAAGTCACAGGACATTCTTTTATTTTAGAAACATAAAGGAAAATCTGAATATCCCATGAAGGGACAGTATCTGGAACATGGTCGCCATCTTGAAAGCCACCGTATATAATCATACGCAGGTTTTTCCAATAGGAAGGTGGTCATGTAGCATATCAAAGAAGATCAGATTCATCTCAGAAATCAACTGATATCTCACATCTTGTGGTACAAAGGTTATTGACACAAAGTTCAAAAATGTTGTTGTTCATTACAGGTAACTGAAGATGGAACTGATGATTCTGATGTCATAGAATCATATCATAGACACACACTTCAACAAACGACACCCAGAAAGATCACCAATTTCACACAGCACTGTTACATCCGTCATAACCAAATTCCGAGAAACCGGGACCGTAAACGACAAGCCACGTGGACATCGTCCGAAGACAAAATCTCACCAACGGATTTGACAGAATTAGCTAAAAGTCCAGTATGACAGACCTATCATCTCCCACAAAAAAATGAAGCAGTGTGTGCAACTGTAAGGTGTCGCTGCTTTTATTGCTACGCTGTTTCATGTAATAACAATAAGAAACTGGATGTGAAACTACAGATGTTGTTCCAAGTGTTTTTCTAGCAAGTTGAAGGGCCAGGGTTCAAATCCAAGCCACTTCCCAAACGTTGCCATTGGGATCAATAAAACCCAACGGTATCCGTCTGACTTAACAATGCTACATTTATAAAACCTAATACAACATAGAGTTTAACGCAGTTTAAGTCGACACCTCTTGTCCCGTTCCGTTCCTTTCTCAACATGAAGCAGTTGACACAATTTAAAGTATGAAGGGGAGAACATACCACATTATGTGCCCACATTTGGCATTAAATAACTCTCGCTTACAAGCGTTGTGGATTAACGTGTTTTCATTACCAAAACAAAAACAAAATAACATGATCACGGGTGACTACATATAACACTAATAACACTATCTTCTGAACCCATGTCTTTAGGGATTAAAACCTTAATCTTTTGCCTTTGGTATCAATAAACCACATGCTTGGTACCTTCTAAGAGGTAACTGCAGTAATACCAGGACAAATACATACTTAACATGGTTCGGGATGGCACAAATAAAAGGGGTCACAGAGCACAATAAAACATGTCCCCAAAGTTTTCCCTTGGGCTCAATAAAACAAATATTTCCCCCATTATGATCAACCCATCTGAATGACACAGATAAAACGTTTTTTTAGTATTTACTATTCCAAACACCAGCCATAATGGTTCCCGAATGGATGCGTTTTAATAAATAGTTGTTAAAAACTTAATTTTAACCCCCCAAAAAAGCAGTTTACATGCAGTTCCAATAAAAATGTCCCTTCCTCCCAGGGTACACACTTTTGGGATACCTAATACATGACATATAACAGACATTATTTATTTTAATTGTTGGATAAGGGTCTTGCTTTAGGACCAAACCGTGGCAGCTTGACATAGTCCGGCACATTGGAAATTAATTACTTCATTGTCAAATATGCTGCTTATGCTTATTTATAATTTATGTCAGTAACATTTATACAAGGTGTCCCAAAGGTGAATGAAACCAGGAGGGTAGAACTGAATTCAAAACGACACGTTGAACCTTAAGTCTGCCAACTGTAGTTTGTTTTTAGTTGCAAACATTCAACTAAAATACATCTAAAACAAATTAATGTAAATTAAGGTTGCGTCCCAAACCTCATCCTAATTACTAAACAAGGTCTCCAACCAATTAGCAGGCAGTATTATATTGAGAACAGAACGCTATTTGGGACGCACCCCTGGTTATTAGTTGCCTACACACATTTAATTCGGACACTATATAAAGTTTTACCCGGCTCTAATATTAGCCAGCTAGCCAAGTCATTGCTACATTATTGTTGTAGCAAGCAACCTGCTAATTAGAGGAAAAGCCAACTAACTTCCCAACTTGCCTGCCTGCCTCATTTCAGGTCACCTAAAGTTGTTGTTTTAAGCTGAATTGACGCAAGGCGCCTCGTTAATCGTACTTAAAACGCCACTTTGTCATAGAAACTCCAAAACTATGACCAAACATGCGCGTTTAAGTCTGTTAGCCCGCTCGCTAACTAGCTAGCGTGGCGGACCCGTAGCTAACACGCTAACGTTAGCTCTCTGTTGAAATAGCATGCTAGCTAGTGCCGCGACCGTCTGAGAGGCTGCGTCCCAAACCGCACTCGATAGTATGTCAGGAGCACGAACCGCTAATGGGATTGTTACTGTAACGTAGCGCACTGTGTAACAACGGCGACGCGGTTTGGAACGCAGCCGTAATCAAGCCGCTCTCGGAGATGTTTAAATAAATACGAGAACAATTTGAAGATGACCGGAGCAACACTCACCCCGCTGGTAAAGCGCTATCCTCAGACCATGAATGTACATTCCATAGATGAATTAGAAAAAAGGTTGAGTTAGAAAAAAAAAAAAAATCCCCCACAAGCACGATACTCCCAAACACATCCAGTAACTAAAGAAAGGGAAGAAGGCCAGCTCCGCGCTGGACCGCAGCCATCACGCTCTCAAAAAATCCCATTCCGACATGAAAATCAGCTCGATCCCACACTCCGGCTCAAGCATTCCTCCAGAAGCTCCGAGAAGATAAATCCAACAGCGCGCCGCGAGCTGCTTTCTCACGTAAATGACCGCATTTTGCTGTCTCGGTGGATCTGAGCGAGTGAGTGAGTGCGGTTCTCTCCTCCCCGATCAACGCTCGGAGTGAGAGAGTGGAAGAGAGACCTGCACTGGAACTGGCGAGAGAGAGCGAGCGAGCGCAGTGAAATCCAGGAGGAGACTCCACGCGGATCGGGGAGAGGAGAGAGGTAAAACCCGGATCCTGGATTTCCTTTCTTTTCTATTCATAACCAAGGTACAATCTTAAACAAGTCACTAGAGTGTTACATTAGAGAGTGAATACTAATAAATCCACCAATGCACCCACTCAGATTCCTTAATCACAGCATTCTGGTTCAGTTTATATCCCAAAATATGAACTCACCTTTTGTATTCAGTAACTAATTCTTCATGGTTACTCATCAACCCCAACCGCTTCTTCACTTCACACCTCTAAAGTGCAAATAATCGTTTCACCCCATCATGCACTCTTATTCTTTACCATGATAATCCAGTGACAGTTAAAGTAAAGTGCTCATAAAAATTTGGGGATATTTCAAAATGGATATGAAGCGATTTTGTTTCATTAAACAGGATCATCGGAAAAGCAAAAAGAAAAGTGTAAGAAAGTTGGTTGATGATGCAAATGAGATGCAAACTCAGTTATGGTGATTAAGTAGCAAGTGATATATTAATGGGGTGAACAGAAGCATGTTAAACTGGACCAGAGTGCCCCCGCATTGACTGTTCAGTAGGGTGTATGGTCACCCCAGACTGGCAAAACACTGACAGTGATGGGACATGGACAGGATCAGATTATCCAGCAGTTCTTGTGGGATCCTATTTATATTTATTTTAAAATATCCCCTCATTTTTGTGAGCAGTGTAATATTAGGCTATATATACATTTTTTGCTATAATTGAATATACTTTGAAGTATTTATTTATTTAACATTTAGGCCACCCATGGATGTCGGGTCCCCTGTTGAGTCTTGGTCCTCACAAGGTTTCTTCCTACCACTTCCAGTAAGTTTTTCCTTGCCACTGTCACCCTAGGCTTGCTCAACTTGGGCTTGGCCTTGTAAGATAATTTTTTATTTATTTATTTGGCTTCTTTTAACGTCGTTATCGGCATCAGTGGCCATGTAAGCGACACGCACAAGGTTATATCCATACACAACTTCATCCCAACACCAGTCACATACACATATATACACAAGTCAATGCCAATTTAGAGTAATCAATTAACCTAACACACATGTCTTTGGACTGTGGGAGGAAACCGGTGTACCTGGAGTAAACCCATGAAGAGACGAGGAGGACATGCAGACTCCACACAGAAAGGACCCAGGTCTCTCCACCCTGGGATTGAACCCGGGACCTACTTATTGTGAGGCAGCGGTGCTACCCACCGATAGTAATCTAAATAAACAAACTAATAACAGGTCAAATACAATACACAACTCTAAATGGCAGCCAAAAATCTGGATCATTCACCCTGCAAATAAGAGACCTGGACTTTCCATAGCTGGTTTTGATTAGCCTCCTGAGGGTCTGCATGGGGGAATGAATGGGAGTTTATGGCTCCTTTTTGAAAAGAGCTATTCCAAAGTGTGGATTAAAAAGATACTTTGCAATACTTTATAATTTTAATATAACTATTGTATTTGTCGCTAGGTCCTTGCGTAACTTTCTACTTTTTTAGTAATGCTGAGGGCAAAAACCTTACAACTCGAATTTGCAGCACATTTCTCATAGACTTACATAGTATAGCTGCCCTATTCGGCATCATATGGTTAATATTAATATCTGTTAATATTCTCAGGAATAACTGCATTTGGACTAAAAATTAAGATCGCTGAATGACATGAAATTAATGCTCACAAAAATTGGGGAACTGAAATATCCCATAATGAAATAAGTTCTAAGTTTTGTGATCAAATCCTGTATTGTGCAAAGTTTTTGGTCAAGTTAGCACTTCTGCAGAGAACAAGCTTCAGTATACTTTGCATGATACTGTATATTCACATGGACTAATCAGTTGTGACTAATCAGTTTGCCTTTGGACAAAACAGCTGCCTTTAGCAGTCATGAGGCTGAGAGAGTGCGCCAGTAGAGAGTGAGACATACCACACATACACGACTGCATTTCTTCACCGGCTGTTAACTGTGTCCTGGATTGCTTACTTTAAAGAATGATTAATGTGGAAACGTTTCACAAAGAGTTCTACCTCTCTTCTCTTTCACCACACTTCTTCTTTCTCCTAGTTTCAATGTTAGAGAGTCTCACATCGTTGCGCTGCTAAATTTAGCCTCGCTCTTGAGCCAATGTTTATGTAGCTATTAAAGGTTGCCTGGGTATGATGTCAAGGTTTGTTCGCATACTGTTGTAGTAACCGGACAGCTAGTGTCTAAAAATGCCGATCTGCACTTTGCTGAATTGCTGCTAGACCTTTATCAAGTGCACGGCTACTTATTTTCCACAGTGAAGAACTTTCCAGAAGGTGCCACATGTGCAGCAGAGAACCTCAAATCTCTCTTGATGTTTTATTTCCTATGCAGAAAAATGACTTCACTCCCTCATCATTCCAGATGCAGTTTTAAGAACCGCTGGAGGAAAATGAGTCACATGGTACAACTGATTCCTTCTTGGACTCTTTGGCTATTCACTCAGGAGAAACCAGAGTGGAAACATATGGTCAATAAATCAGTTTAGTGCTCCAGGAGAATTTACCAGACTGAGAAAACTTGTGATTGTGAACTAGTTTAACAATGGAGCCTGTGTTAATGTTATAATGTGTAGAAGAAACAAGATCAGTATGTTTGACCAAAAAAGGATAAGTCTGAACACAAGTGCAGGACATACTTAGCTCAGGCAACATAGACTTGAACTCAGCACAGTCTGAAAGCCTGTGGTATTTAAATAGCATTTACAGTACTGTGCAAAAAATCTTAGGCCACCATGAGATGTTTTAGCAATGATATGATGTCTATATATTGTCAACGATTGGCCTGAAAATGTTAAAACCTGGATTTATCACTTCATAATCCTATTTTCCACTGACCTTCATTTCAAATCTTTGTGAGCTTTAGCATATCTTAGGCTTTTCAGCCTTTTCCCTCCAAAAAAAGTAGTTTCTAAGCTGCTACCGATCCAAGAAAACCATCTTCGGACTGTAGAAGGGTCAAGCTGGAATTGTGATAAAGCCTAAAGGAACTTTTTTTTCCCTCATTTTTTGAAGTAAAAAAAATACTACATAAAAAAATCCTGAGAGAATAATATATGGTAACATTTCTGATCCAGTGGTAAATATAATCTAATGGTGGCTTTTGCACAGTACTGTATTTACTGTCTTTACTACTACGAGTTTTGGTAATCCTCTAACCCTCTAATATGACGGCTTCAAACAAGGGTTTTAAATAGGATGTAATTAAGGAAATCAAAGGACAGGTGAGAGGGAGCAGGACTGGTTTGGAGAGTGAGAAAATCTAAAGAACCTATTACAAATACACTGTTTCCTCGTTTATACGTTCCAGGACCACCCGCCATAAACGAAAATCCACGAGGTATGGACGCTATATTTATTTAAGTATTTATTCACTATTTTAGCCATAGAACTTGTAGAATGTTTGGGTAACATCGTAGGGCTTGAATGAATTTAGTCTATAATGAAACTTTCACAAACAGCGAACACAAAACCGCAG